>JANHAO010021160.1:0-12602 GCA_026873985.1 Saraca asoca | reverse complement strand
ATTTCAACAAAATTAGGCCACCTAATTTTTCTTCATTCAAATTTGGCTTCACCAAATAAAAATGACTTTACTCCATTTTAACACAAAACCCACTGATCCATTCATTTTCTTGAATGTTTAACAACCCATTGAAAGCATTTACTTGTCGTTAACTATGATAACTTAGAGAAACCAGTTGAAACTTTTAAATTTCTGTAGGCTCATTATAGAAAAATCTAAGGCAATCTAATGATTTTAATTGGCGGAATAAATTATGTGGAAAAATATATTATATCATTACTATTATTCCATTTGGAAACTGCTCTTTATATGGATATATACCGATATACCGTATTGAATATCATATGTAGGGGTCAGTCATATATTTTGGTTATAGTTGTTCTCAAATCCCTTTCATCAAACGTGGCAAAAGCTAAATTATAATCCCAATATGCTTCAATTACATGGAAGATGCATATAAAAAAATTGTCATACTCGTGTTAGAATTTGTATATTTGCGTTCAATATATGGCAAATCACGTGTTCTCTTATAGAGAAAAAGGCCATTTAACCACTATTTAAACATTTTCTAATGAAATTATTGTTAATCAAATGTCTTGAAGTTGAAGACGACACAAACTCGGGGACAAATCTTGAATTCCGAAAGTGCTAGGTCTACCTTGAGATGAACATAATTGAACTTGCAACTGTCGACCAAAAGTTTGTCATTGACGTACGCTTTTATTCACTTCCGGTGGTAGTTGATCTACTTGCTCATTTAATCCATCATTTTGTACATTAAACTTATTCTTTAAGATCCTTAATAAAGATTTTTCGAGATTTAATAATCCTAAGGTAAAACAATATAATATTGTCCACCAAAAAGCGACGGCTAGACAGATATTATATATGTTATGCGTTCGTCATCTGCCCTTGTAAATCTCTGATGTCTACCCCTCAACTCTCTCCAAAACTAGCATCATATGTGATATAACCTCTCTCTTTCTTCCTCTTCTTCCTCAACATGGGTAGAATCTTTCAAGCAATGAATGGCAAATGTGCAACTCAGCTTCAATTTCTCTTACCCATTGTTCTTATCTTGCTGCAATCTTCATGCACGTGTTTTGCAGCTCAAGAACTCCTCAGAGGCTTTTCAGCAGTTCCAGACTCTTCATTCGCATCCTTTCAACCAATTCTCAAGGATCAAACTGGCAACTTTTCTCTGGGTTTCCTCCGTATGAATCGAAACCAGCTCGGTCTTGCTGTTCTTCACGTGCCATCCTCAGAACCATTCTGGCTCGCCAACCCAAGCCACTTGGCTGCTTGGTCTGATAGCACTAAACTCTTCTTCAATGGCAGTCTTGTGATTTCAGATCGTCACGCTGGGATATTATGGTCAACCGACACCTATGGTGAACGTGTTGTGCTCCTCAACACCTCGAACTTGCAAGTTCAAACCAAAGGTGACACTCCCTCGGTACTCTGGCAAAGTTTTGACTTTCCCACAAATACCCTCGTCGAGAATCAAAATTTCACGTCAAACATGTCCCTCATTTCATCAAACGGCTTATATGCATTGCGACTAGGCAACGATTTCATGGGTTTATACGCAAAACAAAAAGAAGGAACTTCAGAACAGTTATATTGGAAGCACACCGCACTTGAAGCTAAAGCGCAAATCGTCGAAGGGCAAGGACCGCTTTACGCCCGGGTCAACTCGGACGGCTATCTCGCCATGTACCAAACAAGCCCCAAACCCGTTGATGTGCAGAAATTCAACAGCTTTCAACGACCCACTACTTCGTTGTTATTGGTAAGAATCGAACCGGACGGGAATCTTAAAGGGTATTACTGGGATGGGTCGAGTTGGGTGTTTAACTATGAAGCCATTACTGAAACCTGCGAGCTTCCTAGTCCCTGCGGTGCTTACGGTCTGTGCATACCTGGAGGACCGGGTTGCTCCTGTTTGGATAACCGAACTACTTACCGACCCGATGCAGGGTGTTTTGAGGAAGTCTACGGTAGTTTGTGCGGAGAAGGGATAGCTATAAATAACTACTGGATTCTGAGAAGGAAAGGGGTAGAGTCGCCGCACAAGGAGCTGGTGAGGTACGAGACGACGTCGTCCATGGAGGAGTGTGAGAATTTGTGCGAGAAGAACTGTAGCTGTTGGGGGGCGCTGTACAACAACGCGACCGGGTTTTGTTACTTTGTGGATTACCCGATCCAAACGATGTTGGGTACGGGTGATGAGTACAAAGTGGGTTATTTTAAGGTACGGAAAGGTTCAGGGGAAAAGAAACGTGCGAGTATCGGAGTGGTTTCTGGTGTAGTGGGCGGGGCAGTGGTTTTAATCGGGGCAATCGGGTTTGGCAGTTACATGAGATGGAAGAAGACAAAAGGTATAAAACGGGCGCAGGATGTTTCACCCGGCTCTTACAAGAATCTCGGGTCAGCTAGTTTTAGATCCATAGAAATGTCAAATGTGCAATAGCCAATAATGGACGCAGGGGATGACGTAAGGGGTGACGCAAAACCGGAGCAATGGAGTTTTGACTAAAAGTGGATGTTCCAAAATGGAAATGATTATTAAAAGGAAGTGATTTGGGGATTAGTGGAATGGCACATCACTAATCTTTGGATTATTGGTGGGCCCACATTGGTTATCCGCTGGAGTTAAAAGAGCACAAGTTGAACGTATTACTCTTGAAAAGTTGGAGCACGCCTGAATTGATATCACTTTGCTACCTGTGTAATAAGAATTTTTTCTTATTTAATAAAGTGAAGGATGCAGATTTTTATATTTTATTATTTCTTATTTTTGTTTCTCTTTTTTTTACTAGTAAAAAAAACCTTATTTAAAAAAATTTGCTTCGTTTAATGGGGAAATTAGTCACTACGGAGAGTCTTCAATGGCACCAAACACACTTTGAGTAAAGCTATACCATCTCTTATGAAGCGTGCACTTCCCAAACACATGTCGCCTCTGTCAATGGGATCAATTTTTTTAACTCCATTTTCATAGCTCACGTGACAGGCATGTTTGGTTACTCCCCTTTCCATTTTCTCAGTTCTTGCTCTCTCTCCGTCGAGCTCCAACAAGAAGCTCTTGCCGCCGGCCCCCCACACAGACTCACATCGTCGTCTCTTCCCGTCCTGTCGATATCCCCTTACTCACTCTCGATTTCCCATTTTCATTCTGTTTCTTCCTTCCATTGGCTTTTCCCCGCACTGACAATGCCTTCTCAAAGTTGCTGCTGCCACCGTGTTTGTCTGCTTCGTTATCCGTCGTCACTGCTGGACCTGCCCCCTCTGTTCCCGATCTCGTCTTCTGCCCCTCTTTTTTTTTTTCTTTTCATATTTACTTTCCTTCTTCCACTGATTTTTTTTTTAATTACTTACTCATTAATTTTATTGTCGATAAAGTTAAAATTCCAAGATCTACTGGCTTGGAGTGGATCAATAACATTTGTGTGGCAGGAAAAATTATTTTACTCATCCTTTTATAATATAAATATATTTTTAAGAATTTATTTGTTTATCTTTTAAAAAGAAAAATTATTAATTAAATTTTAATATTTAAACTTAGAAATCATACCTTTTTAATTAATAATATAGTCAAATTATTTAATTTTTTTGTGATATAATTGAATATAAATAAAATTTTATTAATTTTAATTTTGAAAAATTTCTTCCCACTAAAGTCATAATAGCAGAAATAATTAATAATATTTTATAAGTTATTTATGCATTTAGAAATGATTTACTTTTTTCATAAAATCTAGTATCCTAAATAGTATTTTAATTTTGATATCTATAATTTCTTTTAAAACTTTTAATTCTGAAAATAAGTTTAAATCATAAATATTGAAAAGTATGTCATATTTTAGAAAATTTTCAAGATTTAAACAATTTTTCTTCAAATTATCATAATCAAGCAATTTTAACTTTTTTATATTATAAAGGAAATCAAAATCATCTTCATATATCTAAAATTGTTCAAATCTGCAATGGAAGTGAGGAAATGACACGATCAATTAAGCATATTAAATAATTTATTCTAAAAGATTTTTTGGCATACAATTCCATTTTTTTGTTTTTATTTTTATCAAATTGTTTCTTCTTTTCTATTGTATGTCTTTCGTGAAATTTTGATTCTATATTTATTTTTTTTGCAATTTCTTCAACAGAAATCATAAAAGATATAAAGTCATTTTATCTATAACCATTTCAAATGATTTATTACAACAAGAATGTCCATATTTTTATATTGTAAATATTTATTGGGCATATTGATAGCAAACAATATATCATATCAAATAATCATACCTAACAAAAATTTAAAATTTTCAATTTCATATGTTGCTAAAGAAATAGTTTTACTTTTTGTTTTAGAATCTTCACTAGTTTATGTTAATTGATATAAATCATATTTGATTTATAGAACTTGAAAACTTATTGCTTTAATATTTCAACACAACTTTCCCATATGTTTGTGATAATGGCTTTAGTATTAAATTAGAAATATGATTTAGCAAAATTTTCCATCGTTTTATAAAAAAAAAAAATAATGAATATATGCGTTGTGTCACTCCAAAAAATATAATAGCATCGGCACATGAATTAGTCATGTTACAAAGAATTAGATTAAGACTATGACAACTACATGGCATAAAAAATGCTTTAGAATTTACATCTGATAATTTTTTTTTGTACACCTTGTTGTTTATCTTTCATATTAGACCTGTAACCAGATTCTTGTTCTCTCACATCATTTATATCAAATTTAAGAATTTTTAGTGTATTTGTGAATAAATCAAAAAAACCTCCTTTAGAAGTATCATTTACTTTTATAAAATCTATAAAATACTTTTATATTTTTATCAGACTTATTGAATTATCTACACATATTAATATAAGAGATATTTGCTTTTGATGACTTGCATATGGAGTACAATCAAGTATAAGTGAACAATATTTTGATTTTTTTTTTTACATTTTTTAATAATGATATTTCTTACTTCTAATATTAAAATATTTATCAACTCATTGGCCAAAATAATGGCTATGAATTTCTCTATTTTCAATACGTCTAAGGTGTTGTTGCATTATTAGATTAAGCTCAACAATCATTTCAATTGAATTAAAAATTTTTCCATTATTTTCTTGATAAATCTTCTCATCTATACCACAAAATGCCAAATTATTTCTTAAAAGATTTTTTACAACATCAATAATTCTAGAAAGTGCATTCTTCCAACACTCTTTCTCTCATTTATTTTTCTTGTAAATGTTTATTAATTATTTTGTTTTTAAGCAATTTCATCTCAGCATCAATCCAGGTGCTCATATTTATAACATGTTCATTGCTTCTTTCATGACCTTTTAGTTTGGCATTAAGATTTTTTTTTTTTCAATCTCTACATCCTTCATTTGCTAATTGAACTTTATTTGATTGTAAACTAAATAATTTATAACAAAAATAAAATACTTTATCTATTTCTTATGAATATATTAACCATTTTCTATTATGTTTTTACCCATTCGGTAATTTGCAAATATAATGAATTATAGAAAAGTATCTAGAATTCTTATCTTTTGGAAAATCTAAGACTTGTCTAATTGGACATTTCTCAACTATTAAATCAATTAAGCGTGTGTCTAACTTATTTCATTGTGCCCAATTTTAAATATTTTTATTAGTTGCTTCATTTTTATCATTAATATTTTCATTCTTGACAATTGGAATATCTTCTAAATTTTCATCAAATTCTTTACAAGTATTTGAAGAATTTGAACAGTTATCTTTAGAAATTTCATCACAATTTTCAATCAAATTTTCATTTAAATCTTTATTTGATTTTTCTAACATTTGGTGTTTCATACTAATAATAAATCTATCAAGTGCACCTTTTTGAAATTGAATTAGTTCTTCCATCCTTTTTTTCTTTTTACGATTTTTTTTAAATTCAGATTCATATATACTTTCTAGTAGACATTTTTATTCAAAGAATAAATAATTTATAGTTTTCAATATTATTTTTCTAAAATAAAAAAAATAAAAAAGTGTAAAGAATTGGAGCAGTTGATTTATACTCTTTTGATTTTACCTTTGGGAGATGCTTTAAAATATTCGCATAAAAAATAATGAAAAATAATAAATTATTTTCATGAAAATTAAGAAAAAAAACTATGGAAGAAAAATAAAATATCAAGAATGACATAAAATTATCTTATATCCTCTTATCACTTGAGAGATGCCTTTTGAAATAGAGTTGTAATTTTGATTTGATGAGTATTGGAATTTTGTAAAAAGAAAAAAAATACAGCTATTGGAATACATTAGAAAATGAAAAAAAGTAGCAGAAGAGTAACTAATAATGAAGAGTAAAATATATATTATCTATCTTCTCATCTAAATATTTAATAAAAACTTTTGAATGTTGTGACTTGCTGGTTTAGAAAATTGTAACATATTATTATTACCCAAGAAAAACTAATCAATTATAAAAAATTAATTAATTAATAACATTAATCAATCTAAATTATATATAATGAAAAATATTTAGGGCTGAAATTTTTTGGACCTTAGAATAGCTCTCTATGCCTTGAGTCGGCACTTATTAGTGCTTGAAATTTTTTGTTTTAATTTTATGTTATTGGTGAAGTAAATTTGGGTATGCTTGGTGGGGTTTCATTGATGAAGTTAAAATTTTTTGTTCTAATATTAAAATTTTATTGGTGGTGATGTTGCTCTATGATTTTCTATGAATTAAAGCGACTAAACAATGTTAGTTTGCATTCATATATTATTGAATTTGAATATTTTGCTATGTTTGCAGCGACAACAAGATGGTTGAACATTTGAAGCAAAATGGTTTCTCTAAGATATTTTATCAATGGGGTTTGATTAGGGATGACAATGGGTTGGGTTGGGAGATGTCAATATCTATACTCGTATCCATCAAAAAATTTTATACCCATACTCTATTCATACCTACGAACATTGTAGTGGGTTCGGATATGAGTTTGTATCTGCGGATAGGTATACCCGCCAGAACTAAAAAAAAAAAATTCTAAATTATAGTTTGACCCTATAAACTTTTCATTAACTTCAAATAGGTCCTTACTAAAAATATGAAATTATGTTATGGTCCCAACGAAAAATATCAAAATTTCACTTTAGTCCATCAACCAATATTTTTATTTTATTTTTTTTAGGTATTACATACACTACTCAAAATGACGTCGTTTTGTTTATATAAAAAATAATTTTTTATTTAAACGGATAAACGGGTATGAGTACGGATATTTTCTCATATCCATACCCTACCCATACCTATTACGGGCATGATTTTCATACCTATACCCGCCCACGAGCACTTTTTGTTCATACCTATACCTGCCCATCACGGGCAGATATCCACGGATAAATGGGTATGCCAGTAAAATTGCTATCCCTAGGTTTGATTCCATCTACATTCTGTAAATGGATTTTTGTTTGAATTTCTTTCACTGATAATGGTTTGATTCCATCTACATTTCACAGTGCTGCACCAAGAACGAAGGTCGAATTATTCCACTTAAGCATGTCATTTTGATTAGGCAATCCCTAAGCGACAATGATAATTGATAAATTTTTGTCTCTAAACTGCTTAAGTCTTCCAGAGCTACTATATTGTAGGTGTTGCTTGACCTCAAGGTTGAAGCTCGCATAGCAGGTGCAATAATGACTTCCCCTGTAGTTGAAGATTGTATATATAACTGGCATATTTTTTTTAGATAAATCCCACTTGGATGTAATTTGCTAACTATGCATGTGCTTATGCATTAATGATATTGTTATTTGTGCTCTCACAACTTGCTCATGTCTAACTTTTGAGTACAAGCCTTGCCATGCCTCAATATGGTAATTTTAGACTGAGTTGTTTTACTTTGAATTATTCATTGTTGGAGTTAAAGATTGTTGTGGATATTTTTAAAACTATACAAATTGGGCTAGTAAAAGCCCAACGGATAGGCTTAACTGATAAAAGCCCAGCTTAATCAAGATTGAGGTCGCAGAAGTAAGGCATTAGATCACCAAATGCAAACTCAGGTTGCTAGCCAACAAAGGTTAAAGTAGCAACCTCAGGTCGTTAAGGACAAGGTCTAGCCCGTAGCTTGAAGCATGCCCTCCCAGTTGTCAATTTAAAAAAGATCGATCAATTGCTTATTTAATAGGAATCCGTTATTAATTGTTGTAACCAATTTATGATTCATTTCCTTTATAAAATACATTGTAACACCCCGGCTACTATAAAAAGGGGTTGAAATCATTATAAAAAGGGAAGGGACAATACAATCAGAATACTGAAAACTTAGCAAAATATTGAGAAAATAATATAACTGTGGATATAGGCCTTGCATCTGGCTGAACCATGTTAAAAAGCTCTTAGTGTCCCCTGTTTTCTCTATCTTTTCTCTCTTTTCCTAGCAAATTTGCCTTCACAACTTACAGTTTGAGGTGTTGGACTTAGGTTGACCAATTTCAAATGTCAAAATTTTGGTACTAGAAAGAGGGCCCTAAAGCTGCAGTCTCTTTAATTTCTTACTTAACAACAATGGCTAGAGGAAGAACAACTAGGAGTTTAGATGCTGTTGTTGACTAGCCTAAGGGTCACATGGAATAGCAGTGGGATATGTTACCAGTTGGAGGCCTAGTTCTTCTTGCAGCGGGCACTTCCATCGTCCTTGCCATAGTTACTACCACTGGCTTACCTCCATCAGCTCCTCGTCAGCCCGTTGTTATTATTTCTAGGGTAAATGGAGTGAAAGTGTGGCACTAGTGTCAAAAAGCACTAGAAAACACGATAAGGGAACTAGTTGATATGGTCAGGGTGCTAGCTTAGGCATAGGCCTAAGGCATACGAAGATAAGTTGAGGTTGTTGCGCCTAGAGGGGTACTCTGGTAGCCTAGAGAAGGAGCTTAAGAAGAGAGACCAACCAAAGGAGAACATCAATGAGCTAGTTTAGTTCGCTATTCTAATTTATTACCGAGGTCGGAGGATTGCTGAGCTCACAAAGATGATAGAGAAAAATAGTGACATGAGGGTTCGTGTCGAGTGGAAGGCTTAAATAGGACCAATAAGGAACGTATTTCAAACCGATACACGTTGGGTCATGAGCATAGAAGAAGGCCTACAATCTCAGATTGCCACTCCTATGACCAGGGAGGTGAAAGGAGCCATTGATCTACCAGTAGTCGATTTGAGGCACAAGACCTAATGGTGGAAGAGCTGTTTCAGAGGGTACAGTAGTTAGAAAAATACCCTCTAACTCAGGATCATCGAGACCATTATGAGGAGAGGACACCATTCACCAAGGAGATTGAGATAGAGCCTCTTTCTCCCAGGTTTAAGATCCCCAACATCCCATAATACAATAAGGATAATGACCCATATGACCACCTGGATGTGTTCAATGTCCAAATAGATCTTTAGATGACCAATCCACTAGTCAAATGTCGTATCTTCCCAACCACCCTTAGAGATCTCCCAGCTTGTAGCATTCACAATTAGGAAGAATGCTAGAGAAGATTTATTAACCAATATAAGGCATTAAGAAGGCAGCTCGCACCATCCTGCCACCTCATGATAGTTTTTCAGCAAAAAAATGAATCGCTGAAAGACTACATCACCTAGTTCAGGCGTGAAGTCAACAATGTAGAGAATCCCTAGGATGAAAGCATCTTGATAGCAATCTCAATAGGACTTTGCAAAGATGGAAAACTATATGAGAGTATATATAAGTCTACAGTGAAGGACTTGGGAGAATTCTACTAGTGAGTTGCTAAGGAAATTAAGTGGGAGGTGACCTTTGGCCCAAGAAAGTCCAACCAGAAGGATGAGGTGAGTAACTCCAACCAAAGAAAAAAGAGAAGCAATGACGATAGTAGCAAAGAGGGTAAGAAGGATGGCTCTGATAGCTAGGCCATAAAAAAGGCTAAGAGTGAGCGACCTTAGTGTCAAGGTTGTCATGATAGCTACAGCGTCTTATTAGATACTCAAGATAGGATCTTTACAATAGAGAAAGATAGGGAAGACTTGGGAAGCCCAAACCTCTAAGTACTCCCAATAGGCTCAAGAATAGAGATAAATTTTATGCCTATCATGATGAGGTCAGGCATAATACTTCAAAGTGCTGGGTACTCAAGGATGCCATTGAGGATCTCATCAAGAAAGGTCACTTGGGGGATTACGTCGTGTGTCTTTTGAGATAACAACCTCAGTGACCCCAGTAACCAGTGCAGCACCAGTATTAGTGGAATCCTAAATAAGAGGAGGCACCCTTAGTGAAGACTATATTCACCATCCATGGTGGGCCTCACACACAGGCACCTCAAATAAGTCACATGACTATTATGTGTGAGAGGCAAGCCATGCCCTATTCATGGGTAACAGTAAATATGAAAGACTCATTAAGAAAATAAGGATCACCTCAGATAGCATCACCTTCATAGATGAAGATGCACGAGGAATACATTCTCCCTATAATGATGTGCTAGTCATCTGAGCTAGAATCGATAATGCCGAGGTGTAAAGAATAATCTTGATACTGGTAACTCGGTGAATGTTATGTATAAAGGGTGCTTCGAGTAGATGGGATTAAGTGCGAGCTAGTTGAAGCCTTCCCCTAAGCCCCTCTACGGCTTTACAAGAGATGGAATATTACCATTGAGGCAGATCAAGCTCCCCATTATTCTAAGAGATTTAGATCGCCAAGCCATTGTCCTGGTGGACTTCCTGATTATAGATTGTCCCTTGGCATATAATGTGGTATTAGGGTGACCTACAATGAATGACCTGGACATAGTCACATTAACCATGACATTTACCATTAGATTCTCAACACCCAATAGAGTTGGATGTGTGTGAGGTGAGTAGCACATAGCTCGATGCTACTACAAGGATACAGTCAAGTTAGGGGTGATAGGGAAAAAGGTTAATGTGGTTTTTGGTAGAGAACCATTAGCCATGAGCACAATAGGGGTTAGCCATGATCTTGACTCCTGCGAGGTGGATGCAGATAGAGCAATTGGCCCAATAGAAGAGCTTGAAGACGTATAGGTTAGTGAGACAGATGCTGAGAGATGTTTCAAGCTGGGAAAAAATCTGTCTCCAAATATGAGGGCCCGATTAGTTGAATTTCTTAAGGTGAATCTGGACATCTTTGCTTGGAACCATGAAGTCATGGTGGGGATTGACCTTGGGGTCATGTCACATAAGCTTAACATCGACCCTCGACATAAGCCAGTTCGCCAGAAAAGGAGATCTATGATTGTTGAGCATTATGTCACTCTTAAGGAGGAAGTGAATAAACTTCTAACCACCAAGTTTATTCGAGAAGCCCACTACTTGACCTGGGTGGCCAACCCAGTGCTTGTAAAGAAGAATGGGAAATGGAGAACCTGTATCAATTTCACAGATCTTAACAAGGTGTGTCTAAAGAACAGCTTCCCCCTGCCGAGGATTGATTAGCTTATAGATGTAACTGTTGGTCACCAACTTCTCAGCTTCATGGATGCCTACTTGGGGTATAATCAGATCCCCATGAACCCACAAGATGAGGAACACACCTTGTTCATCACTGACCATAGGCTATATTGTTATAAAGTGATGCTTTTTGGACTAAAGAATACAGGGGCAACCTACTAACGGTTAGTGAATATGATGTTCAAGGAATAGATAGGAAAAATAATGGAGGTATATATGGATGATATGTTGGTGAAGTTTGAACAGGTTGCCAACCATGTCTGCAATCTAGGTGAGATGTTCCAAATTCTGAGGAGGTATCAAATGAAGTTGAATCCACACAAGTGTGCATTTGGGGTGGCTTCAGGAAGGTTCCTCGGATTCATGGTCAATAACAAGGGAATTGAAGCTAATTCAGAGAAAATCAAGGCACTTATTGACATGAGATCCCTAGCTAAAGTCAAGGATATGCAGAGCCTTAATGGTCAGGTTACAGCACTCATTAGGTTCATCTTGAAAGTAATAGACAAGTGCATCCCTTTCTTCAATGTACTAAAGAAAGTGAAACGCTTTGAGTGGACTAAGTAGTGTGAGATTGGTTTTCAACAGCTAAAAGAGTATATGGGTTGAGCTCTTCTTTTATCCAAACCAAAGGAAGGTAAGAAGCTTATCATTTACCTAGGAGTATCTCAGCACACTCTCAGTGCAGCCCTGGTACGAGAAGAAGGTAGAGCTTAATTCACAGTCTATTATGTTATCAAGAGGTTGCTAGATGCCAAAACATGGTACTCACTGAGGGAAAAGCTTGCCTACTGCCTCGTGATTGTGTCAAGGAAGCTACGACCTTATTTTTAGGTGCATAACATAGAGGTGCTCATGCAATTCCCACTTAAGTAGATCTTACGAAAGATGGATACCTTAGGTCACCTACTCAAGTGGGTAGTTAAGCTGGCCTAGTTCGATAGTGAGTACATGAAGGAGATGGTCGAAATTCTAGAGAGAGGAAACTCAAAAATTTTCATGGCAAATCCCAAATTTTGGCCCTTCCCAAGATCTAATTGGGTGAGGTTTATTCTAGAAGCTACAAGGAAGCAAAACTAACCTTGATTG
>JANHAO010021159.1:0-12600 GCA_026873985.1 Saraca asoca | reverse complement strand
CCCATCACCCTTTGAGACATTCTTATTTGAATTGACAGGTGTCATCAAGTCATTGGGTTTACATGTTCTGCTACAAGTTATGCTTGTATCATTCCCATGCCTTAATCGAACCCCATTCCAACAAAGTTCAGATTTTTGCTGAAGAAGCTCAATGATTTAATTTGCTTTGTAAAGAAAACAAATATTCATGCTCACAGATATCAACCTTTTAAATAATTATAATAATCACAATTCTTTTATTGCAATACAAGTTACTGCAGGTAAGGTGTTCATTTATGGACCAATAATTAATTATTTTTAACATTTTTATATTAGAAAAAGGAAAATAAGTGCTTTTATTTAAGTCAATAGTTAGGCAAGACAAGACCTTTGAAAGTAAAGTAAGCAGTCTGCAATTAGCAAAAATTAGAGTGTTCCTTCTTCCTTTTGGGTAATAATAATATCAATTTAACTATGAAAGTGGGGCGAGAATTTATGATTATGAATCTCTTGCTTTATAATTTATTCCAATTCCAAATATTATAATTATTATTGTAAGTGCGGGTCACAATTCCTTTTCATTTTATTTTCCCATTTAGCCTTCATTATTTATTATTTATGTAGCACTAAATTCTTGGCACGCCTTTTCCTTTGGTAGAGAGTTACTTTATGTCTTGGCAACCTATTTTACTTTTTTCCATTCACCTAAAACTAAATGGTAACATCCATGTGTGTGGTCATAATTTTATTTCCTTTTGCCCATATTCTCACCTTATTAAAATAACACACAAGAAAAAGAAAGCTCCTCCCAACAACTTTATTATTATTATATATTATTTCTCCACCAGATTCCAACCAAAACCAAATTATTATTTTCATTCAATATTATTACCATAAAATATTGATTAATTAATACCCTGTATTCAGTATATCTCTTTTTCCATTTATTTTTTAATCTCAATTTGGACGGGCTTGAGAAAGTTAGGAGCTCAATTACCCGAGAATCAAAATCATTTTATCTGCTTATTTTCCTTTCAGAGCACAAAATTCAAATATCACAAACAGAAAATTCACTCTTTCTTTCTAAATTTTTCTCTATTTTCTCAAAATTTGGATATTATTTTCCCAAGAAAATTTTAAATCAAAATCCTCTTCTTCTCTGTTTCATCTAACTCTACTATTTTTTTTTTAATAACAAAAATTATGCAAATGGTTCAAAGTTAAACACTTTCTTCATCTGGTTGTTTCTTGCCCAGCTCCTCAAGCTTTTAATTTCTCAGTTATCTCCAAATTTTAGTTAAATTTTTAATCTTTTTCAAAAAAATATTTCTCAGCATACAAGGGGAGCTTTTGGGTAACTGGGTTTGAGGAAGGAAAATGGGATGTTGATGTTTGGTTTATGTATGACTTTTTAAGGTTTTATATATGGAGGCCAGGGAAGCTGTTACCGTTAGTAGTGGGGTTACGGTGGTGGGATCAGACGCTCCGTCGGACTACCATGTGGCTCCGAGGACTGAAAACCCACCTCAGACTGGTGGATCAACAACGCCGGCACCGGCGCCGGCAGCTCAAGTGAGTGTTCCAACACAGCAGCCAGCACCAGTTGCGACTGGGCCTGCAGCCACAACGATGCCCATGAAGAAGAAAAGAGGAAGGCCAAGGAAGTACGGACCAGACGGGTCACTTACCATGGCGCTATCTCCAAAGCCGATATCTTCTTCAGCTCCGCCACCAGTAATCGATTTCTCGGCGGAGAAGCGTGGGAAAGTGCGGCCAGCTAGCTCGGTGACCAAAGCCAAATTTGAGGTGGAGAATTTAGGTAATAAAAATCCCTCCTTTGAGTTTTGTAATACCAAGTCTTTAATGGACAGCTTTGTAGTCTTAAGTGCCATGGTGGAATCAGCCTTATAGGAATTGAATTCTAGAGGAGGACATTGAGGATGTGGGACCTCTGGTTGGATGCCCTTACTGAGGTCTTAATATGTGCGGTAGTCCTGAAAAGTAAGTTAGCTTTGTTGGTCGGTACAAGATGGTGGAATCTTCTTCTGTCATCTGGCAGCTCAAACCCCTTTATGGTAGGAAGTTATGCCAAGTACTAAGTTAGGTGCTACCTGATAAAATCTGCAATTGATGTTAGATTTGGGTTGAAACCTGTTCTCGACTTAACGGTTGATCCACTGCAAAAAGGGCAAAAAAAAAGGCTGGATTCTTTTTTGCCCCTAGTTTTGTGGTTATTTGGTTCTGATATGGTATTCTGTTGTTGCTTTCTTGAATTAGGTCTAGTTATTAAAGGACTTTTATACTATTAAACACTGTGTGTTTGCTGTCAAGAGGTCCGATGTCCAAGTTGACATCAGCTCCTCTTTTTGGTCTTCTCACATCATCTTAGCTAATGTGGTTACGTGGTGGTTCTTTCTGATACTGTTTACAAGGAAATCTGGTTCATATGGATTATAAGGATTCTTTAAATCCTATACTTGTTTTTTTCCATCTCACGAGAGTTTGTGCCGTGCATCCGCACGAATTTTTTTACTTCCAAGCTTGATGTATGCTGTAATGAGATTCAATTTGAAACTACCTGCCTGTAATGACAGGAATAAAAATCTTATACTGGACATCTTATCACCAATTGCTTAATAACCGCTATAAAAAATGAAAAATTAGATATGAAAATGTAATAGTTTTAGAAAAAAATAGTGTATTTCATGTATATTAAATGTTACCATGATAATGGGTATTTAATCAATTTTCTGGAGATTTGCTGCAAAGTGATTTTGATGACAATTATTTCTCTAATCTGTTTCTTCTGTTGTTGAACATTTTTCTTCGTAAGTTTCCATCGTCTTTTTTTTTTTTGCTTGCTTTTCTTGATAATTATATGTTGCTCCAGAAGTAATTGTGCTGTTTGACTCAGACTCCAGGTGCCCAATTTTAAAATTTAGAGAAAAAGAAAATTGCCCTACCAATCACTTGACATGGTAGAAGCAGAGTTTTTAAAGATTTAGCTGCAAATACCGAACAGAAAATTTTTGAATTTTCTACCAGAATCTTTTGAAATTGCTTACTGAACAACGAGTTCTTTTTGAACCTGTATAATGATTTATACCAGTAATTTGTTATTTTTACAGGGAACAATTTATTGTCAAATATGATTACTTATTCAAAAATTTTCCCTTTTTTAGGTGAATGGGTTGCTTGCTCCGTCGGTGCTAATTTTACACCACATATCATCACTGTTAATTCTGGAGAGGTAAGTCTGAGACGTATGAATTGCCTATGATGATCTTTTGATCTGCATTGCTAGGAAAATTTTCTGATATTGATTTCAGCTTCCCAAAATTAGTGTTTTGCAGAAGGGTAGTAATGATTGCAGCATTAACTTTTTCCTCCCCTCTTATAAGTCATTTTTATTACTTTATCATCTCTTTGGATGACAAGTACATGCATTTCTTTCGTCATATAGAAAGCATGCATAATTAACTTTATCATAGTAATAACATGGGATGACTGGATTCTCTTTCTTTCTTTTTCTTTACTAAAGATGTATATTCAGTGACAAGTCTTTGTCGGGTTGTCTCAGGACGTTACTATGAAGGTAATATCATTTTCTCAGCAAGGACCACGAGCTATATGCATTCTCTCTGCAAATGGTGTGATATCAAGTGTCACTCTTCGTCAGCCTGATTCTTCTGGGGGCACATTGACGTATGAGGTATTCTGGTTGTTCCTTTTGCTTAAAAGATTTTCAAGGTCTGATGTTATATAATAACGGATGCGGTTGTGTCACTGCAGGGACGGTTTGAAATTTTGTCCTTGTCGGGGTCGTTCATGCCAAATGAAAGTGGAGGAACACGGAGCAGATCTGGTGGGATGAGTGTTTCTTTGGCAAGTCCAGATGGACGCGTTGTAGGAGGTGGAGTAGCTGGTTTGTTAGTGGCTGCAAGTCCTGTGCAAGTATGTATTCTCTTCCCAAATTTTATTAGTATGTTTTTACTTAATAAACCCCGACGTAATAAGATGTTTCTTTGAAATAGGATGACGATTTAATGACTTTATCACACTTTAGCTAGTAAATCAGTATTTGATAACAAGTTTACAAGATTCTGATTGTTCTTTCTGAATTGATTTATTTTTTTAGGTAGTGGTAGGAAGTTTTCTGGCTGGAAACCAACATGAGCAGAAGCAAAAGAAACAAAAACATGAGGTCATATCGATTGCGGCACCAACTGCAGCTGTTCCGATATCAACTGCTGATCCCGTGCCTATCCTCTCAGCTTCGGCTTCCTTCCATGGAGAAAATTGGTCTGCGGTGCCGGCAGACACGAGGAATAAGCCAACTGACATCAATGTGTCACTACCTGGAGGATAATTATTAGGTCTTCATTCCATCTGCTGCATTTATAATGTTTCCCATGACATTGTGATTGAACTTCCTAGAGTCCCAGTTGTTTGTTGTGTCTGCAGGCTTATTTATTATTTATAGTCCGTATGTTAGAACTGGCTGACTTCTTGTTCGAGGTTTACCATGTAGAATCTAGTTAGCTGAGTTAGATATGCTTCCGCTCCCACTGTTGTGTTTGTTTATTTTTTGAACTCCGATCCGAGAATATAGGTTGTTTTGTCGTTACCTGTCATTTTTTGGTAAATTGTAACATCAGTCTGTTGTCATCTATAGAGAGATGTGTCGAGTAGTTGCGTTGTCTCATATAAGAGTAGAATTGCCGTGAAGCTGCGTTTGACATTTCAAGTCATGTTGCTTCAAATGAGATTAAGAGTAGCATTATTTTTCTTTTTTCATAAGTTTTCCTTGTTAAAATAAACTGGACCGGTGTTTAAAAATTAGACAAATTTAATTTAATTTATCTAATGTCTATAATTATAAAAAGAATTATGATTATTTATAATGAGGAAAAATAGCAGCTTGGGTCAAGGTCATATCTGGAATTATAACATGACATAATGATAGAGAAGTTGCACCCGAGGTCCTTACATATATAATTAAATGAACTGATAATGGTGCTACCACCATCGATTAAATGACTAATTCTGATATGACGCTCTTCATTATCCACACCTATTATCAACGAACAACTAACGAAACATTACATACAAAGTTCAGCAAGGACTTCATCTACCTTCATTGGCACTTTAATTCTTTCAATAACCTCCGCAGAATTCATTATGAACATAAATGCAGTTATCAAATTCTAGCTAACATAAGATATATGAACATTCTGATTCTGCAACTTCACTCAGCAATCTGATTGGTAAGCCACAAATTCCTAACCAAGACCTGTTCCTGCATCCTTGCGAGGAGCATCAGCCTTGATGCGGGGTGGCCTGACAATTCGATCAATAAGGCCATATTCAAGAGCCGGCTGTGCATTGAAGCGTTTCACCCTGCTCAGGTCTTTGTTAATCTTAATATAATGAGCATAAACATCAGTTTTCAAACAAATGTAGGCCTGTATTCTTAAAAACAGAAATAAACAACAGGGGAACGGAGATAAAAGCACTCACAAAAAGGACATTAAAAAACCACAGAAACCCAATTAAGATGAAAAGAACAGAGTGAAAAAGGACGCCTGTTGCAAATATGCAATCACGAGATAAGGCATCCAGAACCAGGTATCATAATAACAGCATATAGAGACTCGATAATCTCCATGCTTAAGTCATTAAAATAAAGCAATATTAAAAATATCATCCCATCCACAAATAAACAAAAATCCGTCACGGTTTTTTGCCTTCAAGCTAACCTTCTCAACAGGCTGGCCTGTTTTCAAAGCCAACTCATTGTAAAGGTAATCTCTAATTCTGAGAAGCTCGTCTGCTTCATTACGGATGTCATCAGCCTGCCAGAAAATTTATATTATCTTAGCATCGGAAGTAAAGGGTGTTCCACTGGTTAAGATAATAATAGCCTCAATCTCAGGCTTAAGACAGTGATACCTGACCATGACCAGATCCTGCTGGAGATTGAAGAGCAATTCTTGAAAGAGGCATTGCAAAGCGATCACCCTATTTCAGTAGAACTTTATGAAATAATTAGTAGATCTTCAGACAACATTTTGTTAATAAAGTTGGGGATCTCTAACCATTTTCCCCCTTACTATGATAGATGTACCTTCTGTAGTTGTATTTATGGGTCTAACAACATGAATTTGGTACCTTTTCTCCAGCTGCAAGAAGAAAGGCTGCTAGATTATAGGCATAGCCAACACAATGGGTGGCAACAGCACTCTGCAAGCTCTGCATGGTATCATAGATAGCCATGCTCGGTGTAAGCTGCATAAAGTTTCAGGGTTTAACATGGTTAACATGACAGAATTAATAAGATATGTGAGAAACAAAAGGATTGATCACATTAAACTTGATTGTATAAATACTCACATCACCACCAGGACCATTGATATACATATAGAGCTTCTTAGAGTTATCTATACTGTCAAGATACAGCATAGTTGCCAGTATCTGGTTGCTAAACTCTTCATCAATGTGCTGTCCAACAAAGATAACACGTTCTCGATACTGCATCCAATAACTCATGAGTTACGACTTCTTTAAGAAATTAACACAACAGAAGTGAGAAAAATCTAAAACATGTAATGCAGCAGATAAGCTTAAAGGTGTAACAACTTACAAGGGCATTCCATAAATCAACCCATTGCCAGGTTCCCTCACCAGGTGTTCTATAGGGGACTCTAGGCGTCCCTATTGGCATCATCTGAATTCATGCCCTCACCGGTTTGTTATTGTCAGAACTGCAAATATGTAAATATCATTCTGCTTTCATTAAGTATAGCACTCTTGAGAAACAATTACAATTAATAACATAATAGTCCTCCTCGAGTGAGATAAAGTGATAAACCATCTCTTATTTCCATCTCCCATTCAGTCATAGGCAAGTCAAGGTAGACATACTCCAAAATGAAGGCATCGTGTTTTTGCTTTCAAAAACAACTTTAACCCAACACAGCACCATACCAGCATCGACCAGAAACAACCACGACGAACTTTATCCATTGGATAGAAAAAGAAGGGGAAGGTGACAGCTAAGATCATAGGATTACCCGCATTTAAGACTCTTATGAACTTTTTCGCAAAATTGAGCCGTCAAATTAGGTTTGGCTACTCCAAAAGGAACTGTAATAGATAAAATAAAAAAGGTAGAAGATGGTTAGCAAAGCAACCGCACTAAAAGGTCAAGAACAACAAGGAATTACGCAAGAGAAGGAGGCATACTTGCAGATTGAAGCTTCAATCCTGAATAAAGCTTTGCTCCACAGCTGCCACAGGAAACAAACAAACAAACACTATTGACATTACTTAACCACCAATTCTTATTTCTAAAAACTAACACAGACAAAGACAGTGAAATAACCTAGGAGGAAGACAAATTTGTGAAGTAGATGCCGTCAAATAGGGCGCAACCGCCATATTTATTTAGATAAAGGACCTTACAAAAGAAGAGGTAACACAAAAGAAGGTAGAAAGAGAGGTAAAGGATAGGGAAGCCACCAGTGTATCTCTGTCAAACTCGGCGATCTGGGACATGAAATTCAACGAAAATCCTGAGAAGAGCATGCAATGTAAAAGCCAAGCAAATTCTCATGTTCCATTGTACAGTACAGGAAAAATAGAATTTACTGTGGATTTGCTAATAAGAAATGAATGTTCCGATTGTACCCCTCAGTTTTATAATTAGGAAATCAAGGAAGAAATTTTTGAGAAATATGGGACAATATCTCGATTTAAGATCATTATTTTTTTTTAAAAAAAGATTTATTATTTCCTTATAAAAATATTTATGTATCTATCTCTATCTATATTTTTAATTTCTTTAGGAGATTGGATTGAAGGGATCATATTCATGTACCTAAATCCTTTTCACATTCCATTTCAATGAAAAACTTCAAAATAAAGATACAATGAGCCCCTCATTTCATTTTGTATTTTAGTTTCTTCCTTAAATAATATATATATATATGTATATTTATTATTGAACAAAGGACATCTTATATTTTTGTAAAAAAATAAATTATTTAATTTATTGCAAAATTTTTACTAGAATTTGATTTTACTCTTTCAAATAAAAAGTTAGATTGTCAAAAACTTCTGTTTCACAGGACATTTGATGATTTTCAAAAAATTTATCTTCCTTGGTGTCCTAAATTCAATTCTGGATTCTTAATCATTTGTAAAAAAAAAGAAGAAAAAGAGATAAGATTTGTGTTTTGACAATCTGTTAGAAATGACAGTTGATGAATTATTATTGATAATACTTAATTATCAGTAATCAACTTCAAAATAGATGATAGTATTTTATATCTGACATTAATTAAGGGTTTTAATAAGAATATAATTAATTTTAAATTTTTATAGACAAAAATTAATCTGACATAAAAACTATACTATCACAAAACTTTAATGCCATCCCAATTTTAAAAGCATAATTAATATTGAAACTAGAAAATTAATAAAAAAAGTAAAACAACACTGCTCATAAGCCACGTAGCCGAAAGCAAATTCCATAAAACACATTCCGCAGAAGGTTCTCTTTTACAGAGACGTCTCACAAGAAACTAGAATCTTCATATAGAGTCCAAGGACAGGAAGTAAGCAAGCTTGCATAATATACAGAATACAGTACATCTGCTGATATGAACTTATAATAAGGAAGGGATTCAGATAGGTTTAGCATAAGAATTCTGGTTTCTGAAGTCAGCCATGGCACTGCGTAGCATTCCAGCGACGTGGGGTTGAACAAACATGTGAGTATTATCCAACACACGGATTATAAACTTCTGTGACGATGGCAGTGAATCATTCAAGTTTATGATGAATTGAGCCATTGGAATGTCGCTGCACCAACACAAGAACCATAGCACAATAAGAAATCATAATCAAACACAAATGGATCGAATTATCTATTCTATTCATGTCAAATACCCTCGTTTTACATACGCCCATAAAGTATTCGACGAAAGGACTTAATACAAACAAGTTATCTGGAGAGGGAGGTAAAATTGTACCATGATATAAACATCCCTTTGATGGCATTGACCATGGTGTATCGGCGAATTGAAGAATCGAACCGTGATGACAGAGCAGCACCGGTTATAACAAACCAAAATTCAGATCGGAAGAATGAGGGTATTACCGTGGACTGGAGAAGAGAGAGACCCGATGTATTCTGCCAATTTGGGTCGCAACCAGATCCTTTTAAGAATGGCTCCATATAGACCACAAAAATCAATACTGGGCTTGGATTTACAGAGACCCATTACATTAAGGCCCGATTTAATCCCATTACAAAATAGAAGTTAATCGGGGTGATTTTTTATTTGCTACACCCGTGTTGCTTTACTCAAATTCAATTGACACCGTTTCACAAAATAGATGAAACTCAGTTCTGAGTAATTAGCTAATGAATTTTGTTACACCCATATTCCTTTGCTTATATTTAATTCACACCATTTCACAAAATAGATAAAACTCGATTCTGGCTGTCACTTGTTTTATGTGGATGTAATGCAAAGATCTTGTTCCTGTCCACATCTATTGATATCGAAATTGTATTTGTATGCTCACTTGTTATTCAATTCTTTATTCTGACATCCTATCCCTCCTCCCCCAATATTTCCCTACCAATACAAAAGACAAACAATAGAGCAACTTATTTATTTGTCAATGATATAGATATCTGCTCGTCTTGCAGGGGAAATAAAATCAATTTTGTACAAGAAGGCTGAATTGTCCAAAAGTAACAGTTAGAATCGGATTAAAAGCATAATGTGGGAGACTTAATGTATCTGCATCAAACTCACATTAACGGAATCGGGGAGAGATCAGTTGTCCAATGTTTGATTTAAGATATGAATCAATAAAAATCATGCGATACAAATATCTTATTGTGCTACAACCGCAAAGTCACCCGAAAGTAAATGTTAGTACAGTGCAGAATAATTCCAATAGGGAAGTAACTGAATTTCTCTGTACCGCTGCGCAGGACTCTGAGTTTTTCACTGAATACTTCCAGAAAACGATTACCCATCTTGGTCATCCAATGACGTGTAGATCATCCTGCAGCACAGTGTAAATGTAAGAACAAATTCATATCCTTTGAAGCATATGATAACAAGAAGCCTTTCTCTAGTTACCATACCAGAATATGGAGAGGAAAAGGATTAAGACAAGATAGAAGAGTTTGACAAGCCGTTGCTTCTTCTCCCAAGATAACAAGTTGAATATCTCAGTGACATCAACCAGATGCTGTCTTCGTGTGTACCTGATTAAAATTATTAACAGGGTCAGACAAGCACATTCTATCAAGATAACAATCATGACTATTGTAAAGGTTAAAGAAAAATGCTTCTTCAAGCTATGAATTAGAAGCCACGCCTTCTGCTAGGCAGTCACATTCCATCACAATACCGTAAAATGTGCAGACCCAAAATTCAAATTCAAACTCTCCTCTCTTCTAAATTATTGCTCACACTGCAGAAATGATCTTGTAACCCTAAAGTTCCATAGAAGAGTACTACTCCATGTCAATCAGAAAATAATAAACTTGCCCAGTTAGTTGTAGATATGAGGAGAAACTTACAATCTCACATTGAAGTAGAGGTACGGAGCGCAATATAGTGACATGATCCAATGCCCTGACACAAGGTAGAAACAGCAGAGGACAGCTTGTGTAATGAACTCAGGCATAACCACCTTGTTTATTCGAGATGAAGAATCATAAGGATTTACATAATCAAATTCTAGGTCCGCCAGGCACATGAGCTGCAACAAATATCAGCGTCAGCATGCATAACCCCAATAGGCAACTTCAGTTAGTTGCATTGTGAAGGACACTAAACCATATTGAGAAGGCTCTGAGGCATAGACAAAGAAGCAACGGAATATGGACATAAGACCGCAAGGACAAAGCAAAAAGTTATAGAATGCACCAAGGTGAGGAGCTTAAGAATGCATAAGCACAACAAATTTAGGTTTATCCACCATTTTTTTTTTTCATGCTTTTAATGTCTCTTCAGTAGCTCTTCACATACCTAAATTCCAGCAGTTAGAACTATGTTCAAAATAAAAGAAACAGCATCATATTATGTAACAAAATGAAATATTCATATCTTAATATAAGTAAATACACCATAAAAGTGTGATACGTGCATTCTGTCCATCAAAGCGTTGCACTTAGCAATTCACAACCTCCAAGTGTGTCTCTGTCACCAGATTGAAAAGTTCATAAGTTTATATTCCTCTAACCTAATACCAAATCTAATGCCGGAGGATGTCTAGCCATTCAATTTCAGAATACTGCAGAGCTTGGAACAGAGAACGCCAAGATTTCAACATTACATAATGGTGAACTCTGGCTAGATTCCGTTCACATCATTCTCCAAACAGCGGATAGATCTTTCAGTTTTCCATTTATTAACAGCCAATCATGAATATTTCCTTGATATCAAAACCTTTTAACAAGCAAAATAATTTCTTGCGGAGATCATATTCTGGAACGGACTCAAATTACCATTCACTTCCACCTACCAACGGTATAGGGCATTAATGCTGCTTACGGCTGGTGCCAGTTCTTTTTCACCATTTACACCAAACACTGAAATGTGCCTTTTGTTGGTAAGTATTTTTCTTCTCATCGTTTTTTTTTTTCCCAAAAACATTTAAATTCTGGGCACGAACCCACAGACCTCAAAATTTTCATTTAAAACATAATGTATCCAGCTAGGAAGTAATATTGCATTTGCTAAATATGGCAATCTCAGACTTTGCATATGAATAAAAACCCAATTTTCATGTGATATAAAGGCATAAACTTTGAATAACCCACACCAAAATGGCCTGCAAGTTGCTTTCAATTTTAATTTTTGAGAACGAAAACCATAAAGACATAAATATATTGTTTAGGGTTTGATTGGGAACGACCTGGTATGTAACGAGGACGAGCAAGGCAACAAGGAGGAAGAAGGAGATCAGCCACGCATAAATATCAGCCATCCTCCTTCTTCTTCCTCTCCTCTTTGTCTATCTTCGCCCTCTGATTTGAATTGCAGCTGAATGCGTCCGTACCATCGAAGGCGAAGTGCGCACGTTAGCACCTATGCAGAGAGGTGCAACTCGTGCGCACGGCTTGTTTCTGTAAATTACCACCGGAGTGGGAGGGAACAGAGAAACCCTTGGACGATCGAAATTCCAGGCACGTGGTGAAGCTAAGAAACGTGTCAATCAACACCACACATATTAGCAGTCCTCTTTTTCTCTTTTGCTAGGTAGCATATTTTTTATTCTATTATTGAGTTGAGATACATATAAAGCTCTGCGTGCTACGCCATAGAAATTGCTGGTATGTCTCATGAAACTGATTGTTTTTTCTTAATTTTCTGTCCATATGTAACCACTGATATATTTGACATGCTTTGTGGAAAGTAAATTAGAGATATGTGATTGGTGTTATGTTTTTAGGGAAAGCAAAATTCCATTAAATGCTTTTAACAAAATCGATTGATTGCCCGTGAAATTCTAGACTATATTCTTTGTCCATTGATTAAATAACTTAAATTTCACTAGAGCTTTAAAGTTAAAATTACATTATAAGCC
>JANHAO010021158.1:0-12629 GCA_026873985.1 Saraca asoca | reverse complement strand
AAGCTTCTCCAGAATCACAAACTGCACAATCAAGAACTAAAAACCTATCCTCATAAATAAATTACATAAGAAGAATTTAAAAAAACAACCCTAAAACCCATGCAAGCGACTAAGCCACAGGAAAATCGAAAAACAAGGAAATACAAACCAGGAATCAGTGAAATCGATCATAACGGTCCAAACATATTATAGAAATGGCTTAACTTGGTCTTGTATGGTTGGGTAGTTCATCCTCTTCCTTCCTTTTAGCTCGAAGAAGCGACTAAATAGAACAATGATGATTAAAAACGAAGCACCAATGAAAAGGGAGACAACATTTTAAAATCGTCAATTTGATGATGATGATGATAAAGACTGAATCGAAGGATGCTGTGTTTCTCTGCTATTATATTTAACCGTTTTGGTAGTCCTTTTAACAGATGAGAGATATAAATTGCTAAGAAAATGTAAACTTCTCTCCTCTTGACTTTGCTGTTTCTACTGTTTCTGCTTTCTCTTCCAGTTTTGCCAATTGTGGTTCAAAATTTTGACCCTTCCCATTGCATAATTTTCCTCTTCGCACACTGTGTTAGAAAGCCTAGTCAGCCATTCAATGAATACAATCTTGTTGGTCCAAATAAGATTTTCAACCCGCTTTTATGAGTTTCAGAAGCTTGATCGGTAACCCATTCACTCACAATTATTATATGAAAAAAAAGAAGCAAGCAATATTTTCAAAGCTTAATCCTTATAACTCAATTAATATTTTCAAAGGTTTATCCTTATCATTATAGTTTATCCATCGTAACGAGTAGTTTAGATAATATGTAAAAGCTTTTAAGTTTAAACTTCTTTATTGTTCATATAATATATATATATATATGTAATTATAATGTTGATTTTCATAATATGTAAATTAATTATATTTGATTCTTTTAAATATAATATTTTATTTGGATTCATCTAATATGTAAATTACACTAAATTAGATCTATAAGATTAATATAAATATTAATCCTCATAGTTGTACTAAATTTATAATTTAATATTTATAGTTTTATTTTATATAATTACATCTTAAGATTTAAAATAATTTATAATTAAATTTTCATTGTCAACTTATATTAAATCCAAGTAATAAGATAAATTAGAATACAATTAAGACTCATTTTTTTTAGTTATTTTGTTCGTTTTCCATGAATAATTTTCGGAAAAGAAATTTAATATTTTTGATCCTTATTAATATGATTATTCATTTTTCCTTTTCTAAAGAAAATAATGAAGGTAATTTTTTTATATGATAATTAAAAATTAATAAATGAATTTTGGTGAAGTAAACATAATAAGTCAGTAAAAGCAAATTATTAATATATAATTTAATGAACACATAAAACTCTATTAATTAAATTTATAAGAAAGATTTAATCATAAATAATTTTAAATTTTAAGATATAAAATTACAAATGTAATAAAATTATAATGACTAAAACCTCTATTAACCTGGATTTATATTAGTGATTTTCACTCAATCAAAAATTAAAAATCTTAGTTATCACAAAAGCTAAGTTAGTATTAATTGAAAATGAATTAATGGATTATGTATTACTAAAGTTCAAAGTAGGGGAATTTTTGTACTTCTGATAAGTCGTATGATTTGTATATTTTTTTGATATAATAACACAAGTTCTACTAATTTTTCTTTAAAAATTTCTAGCTTTGAATTACATTAAAATTTGCTATGTCAATTAAATTTTTTTATCTTCAATCTAATAAAAATTATCAATTTAAATCTAATTTATTTAATATATGAATCAAAATAAAATATTATATTAAAAAAACAAATGCAATCTAATTTAGATATTAATCAAAATTACAATTAAGGAGTGTTGAAAGCTTGATCTCTTGTGTAAGCCATAGAAGGGTCAATTTCAGATAGAAGTTTGAACAGTGAAAAAGCGGTGGAATAAGTGAAAGGAAACGCCCTTTTCTTACTTTAATTATTTTATACTATTTCTTTTTATTCCATAGCAGCACTTTTGCATGCGGCAAGTCTACTTCTTAGAGCTAATATCATTGTACTGACCAGCATTATTAAACTCAATAGTTGAGTTTCAATCCAAAATCAGAAGCTACTCTATTATTAATTTAACAAATCTGCATCTCCCTTTCTGTGTCATTTTCAATGGCCTGGTTGTGAAGCAGTTGCTAGCTTTCAATTTTCAAGTTGAGTTTAATTTAGTAACTGCATAAATTCTCAAGAAAATGCTATGAGGAACATCTGATGACCACTGTCGTGATGGTTTAGTGGCATATACAGCTGCTTCATTCGAACTTTACGAGATTAATGTGGCTCTGCTTCTTGGTGATTTGGGTATCTTTGACGTTTGACTTGCGACAGTGGTCCTAATCTAATGTCGAATCTAATGCTTTTGCTTGCCGGAAAGGAAGGAAAGTGTTGTTTCTTCAACTTATATTAACTATTGCTGCAATTGCATATACTGAAGCCCCGCCAACTCCCACAACAGGCTAAATAATTTAATATTAGTACTACTGCATTTTTCAGTCCTGCAATATTATTGTTATGATATTTAATATAATTATTTTTATAATTTTACATCATAATACTTATATTTTTTTATGTTTGTCTCTAAATTTATTAATCGTAACATTTTCGCAATCCCAATGAGTTGGTATTAGCAATACCAACAAAATTACTGATTGCCATTTAAGCTAATCAAATATGTGATGCAGAGTCACCCTGCCTGCTTAAGCAATAAATGATATGTCATAACAAGGGCCTGCTTTTCTTGACACCGACCATTACCATTAATAACCAATACCAAAATGTGACGTATATAGTGTGTGTTTTTCCGGATAATGGGTAGAGGCACTAAAGAACAATTAATATGGCCACTCTCTCCTTCTCTCTTTTTCATGGAATGTTTTTACAGAAATTAACTTCCCAAAGTTGCCGGCCAAGGAGGTGGAATTCTAGACATTGACCTCTATCACAACTTTTCTATAAAAATGTATCTAAACTCGAAGCTAAATTACCATTTCAAATCAACAAATGGAGCTCTCTTGTTAAGTTGAGATATTGACGGCAACATATCAAACCATTATACCCAGATATTACTGATCCTAACCTCCAAACTTTTATGCGTTTTTTCTGTTGAGTTAGCCTGATTCCAAATAATTTATGAACCTAAGAGAGCAAAGTAAGCAAGCTATCCATCAAAGCCAAGTCTTAATCTGCAATTATATATATATATATATATATATATATTTAAAGAATTTTTGTCTCATTCCCTCACTCAAGTATTGGTCACTCCCAAAGACACTGCCTATAAGAGTAACTCCTCCAGCTGCCCAGTTAAGGCTCAGTATCCTAGAGCTATTATGGCTGATTCACTCTCAGTTACAGTAAATTCTTCACCTGAACTTGGATTTTCTGTTGAACAAGCCATTAGAGAAGCAAAGACAGGTCACACCAGAAGGTGTGCCCTTGAGGTTGCTGAACCCTCTCCTTCCAACTTCCAAAAGGTAGCGCTATAGAATAAATCATAACCATTACGGCAAATTAGCAATCTTTCTTTTAGACTAACTTTTCTTTTCTTCTTTTTGTGACTAATAGGCTGTTGCAGAGCTGTTGGGTACATATATTCTTGTATTTGCTGGTTGTGGTGCTGCTCTTGTCAGCAATGCGCAGCCAGTTTCAATAATTGGCATAGCAATGGTTGCCGGTTTGTCTTTGGCAGTGGCTATTTATTCAGTCGGTCATGTCTCCGGGGGCCACTTCAACCCGGCGGTAACACTTGGTTTGTCTTCAGTCTGCAAACTCCCATTAAAACTTGTAAGCCATGTACAACTAATGAATTGCTACTCAGATTTTCTACATTCACAACTGTCATTCTCACGCTTGTACTCATGACACAATTACCACGTCTTTAAATCAGATATGATCAATTTAACTCAAATTATGTCATGTATATAATTACAAAGAAGTTAAAAATTTTCATATTAGTGTAACTAGTGTTTTTCATACAAATAACTGTTTCTCGAATGTCAAATTAGACCATGCTGGCTGCAATATTCTGGGACTTACAGGATCATCTGGTGTGCTCCCACATTGTCTAATAATTTTCTCTCTGCTATTGTTGTGGAGGTGCCTACCTATGTGATCTGCCAGTTGCTGGGTGCTATTCTCGCAAGTCTTACCCTCCGAGTGTTGTACAATGGCCAAGCAAATCTTCAAGTAACGATAACTCAATACTCGAGTTCAACTACTGATCTTGAAGCCATCGCTTGGGAGTTCATAATCACATTCATACTGATGCTCACCATCTGTGGTGTTGCCACTGATCACAGAGGAGTATGCTTCATATTACACAGCATGTGGCTTTAGCCCTTTAAATGGAAATACCTTGAATTCATGCATCTTAGGGAAATTTTGGACTTTCAAACCTGAACAGCTATCTATCCAAATATACCTTATGCCAATACCAAAGGAACATGAAAAAGCAGCTCAGAGCATAAACCAATACATATTTACTTAAGCTTTGTTTTACTACTTATGTTTCATTCCATAGAAATATTTAGTAAAATGAATAAGTCGTCCCCATACCTTAACCGTACACATATCACGTCCTTGGTAACAATGAAACAATTCTATTGGGTCAGGTGAAGGAAGAGCATCTCATCCTAGGCATTTTCTGTTGTATATATTTTGATAAAGGAACTAACTCTGTAGCTGCACTGATTGAAGCAGAGCAAAGACTTTGCCGGAGTTGCAATAGGCATTGCAGTACTGTTTAACGTCATCATAGCTGGGTAAGAAAATTTTGCCTCCGGAGTCATATCATCATAATTTTTCATGATTTAGAGAAGGAAGGAAATGAAAAGGCTAGTTCTTGGTCTTCTTTTATTGTTTCTGCCAAATCTGCTCATAACTTAAATAGGCACATTGTTCTGCAGGCCTATAACTGGAGCTTCTATGAATCCCGCAAGGAGTCTAGGCCCTGCCATCGTCTATGGTGTCTATAAAAATATTTGGGTTTATATTATAGCCCCTGTTCTGGGAGCCATCACAGCAAGTATGGTTTACAGTCTCCTAAGGGTACCCAAATTAGATAAACCTGAGGGTTCCAACAAGACTATATACAATCATCTTTATTTGCATTCTGGTCCATCAAAAGATGCATTCCCATGATCAACCTCTTTCAGAATCTCTTGTAATTCTACACACCAACAATCTATTTTAGCATTTGCTTTAAAAATCTGTATGCTTCTATGAAAAATAACAAGTATGAAGTTCACAAGTTACTATGAAATTGCTATAAGCTTTTGGATGCCTTCACTGAACACTGCATCGTGATTAAAATGCTCTCTTACAAGTTCTCAAAATGCTGAGGGCCTAGATCAGTGTACTTTAGAGTGGCCAATAATAGTGCAGAGCAAAAAAAAAAAGTTGATGAGGCAAGGATAAAAATAACATATCTCCCTTAATATCAATGATAAGTACAAACCTGAATTTATTAGAGGACTAAAAGATTCCTATAGTGTCTCTTTTTCCTCTCTCTAGGCAATATATACTATACATGAGGCCTACGCAATATTATACAAGCAAGCAAGCAAGCAAAAGGGACTACAGATGAACTGCTTGTTTGAATTGGACTGTTCATAAACATTGGAGGTCAGCCATTAATCGTGTTAAGATGGATAAATGGGTAGGTATGAATGCATATGTATGTCCAATACAGCAATACTGGTTCATTATCCCACCAGATGAAGTGAGACTACAAGCACCACCTCCCTGCTTTTGGTCTGCTCGTTTTAGACATAGATTACCTGTTACCAAAATATATATTATAATAATGTACAGCAACAACAACAACAGAAATCATCAAACAGAGAAAAGAAACATCAGTCAGAACATTTGTATTCATATAATGATGCTCATGATAATTTAGGTGATACTTAATTATAAATTCTTCACATTAATAGGTGTCTGAAAAGATTAAAACTGAATGAAAATTAAGAAACCTAATCAGAATGTGCAAAAAGAAAAGAGGAAGAAGAGAGCCATATAGATTTCAGAGACCTATGAATGAACACAAGCAGATTAATTCATTCTTGTTTCCAAAGTTTTCAAATGGATAGGAAACAGTAAGATTTAATGAATTTGTTTAGCATGCAATATCAGGTTCCGCATGCATTGGGAAGTCTTTACCCGGTCTGTGGTAGCCCCCTCCAATTCATTAATTGCTGAGACTGAGGGTGCCTCTGCAAGTAAGATGAACTGGTCCCTATACCATTTTCATCTCCTACAAATTGCTCAGAGTAATTAGAAGCTGGCGGAGACCATATTGGAACTACACCTCCATCCCTTTGTCTCCTACTACCACTTGAGGATTCTGCTGTGGAATCTTCAGCTGCAATTCTCAGCTCCATTCTAGCGTTATGCTGTATTCTTGTATGGTTTTGAGCATTCTGCACAAGCCCTTGGTTCAGTGTCGTTCTTGCATGTTGTACATTTATGTTTATTGGCACTTCAGCTCTACTATCTCCAGTTGAGTTCCGCTGATCCGAAGAAGTTTCTTCCTCTTCCACTCTCACCAGAGAAGAAGTGATGCTTGGGACCATCTGATCCTCATATCGCCGAGTAACATGAGGAGGAGGAGGATTGTTCCTAATGGGTTCATGATTTTCTTCCATTTGTACATCTTGAGGAAATCCAACAGGGGTTAGTTCAGCGGAATCTCCGAGACCTTCCTCACTTCCATTTTCAATTGCAGCTCTTGAAGCAGCTTCTTGTTGCCACATTTCTGATAGTGCTTCTTGCAACCTAGCTTTTGCTGCATCGATACTCACAATTGGAAGAGGGTAATTGGATCCCAGCTCAATTCCAGCAGCTTGGAGTACTGATTCTGGTGCGTTCCATGGATGATGTATCCATTCAGTTGGTAGTCTGGCAAGTTCTGGAAGCCAGCGCCGTACATATTCTCCATTCGGGTCAAATTTGTAGCCCTCAAACTGTAAAAAGTTTAGCTGAAATGAATAATTCTGTTGCCGGAAATCCTTCATTTTGAAAGCATATGAAAGAACCAGATAGTGCAGATATCACAATGTCAATATCAAAGTTCATAATCACAATCTCAAAGTGTGTATATCGCATTTCTGAAGTAGCCGAACAATGGCAGCAGCCAAAACAAAACTAAAATTTGTAAACAAGGAGTATTATCATTGGAAGAAAATAAAGTTAATTCTCAATAGTTATGGTTGATCATTTGCGATCATATTCATGGGTAAAAAGAATGAATAAGTTTTTGCTATTTCAACCTAGAAAAGTTGAGGATGAGCGAATGAAGCCGCACAGCATAACTCAAAGGGCATCACTCATACAAGCATCACTATTGAGTAAGTAGCCCTGACTTAAATCCATTAGCCATAACTGGGTGGACTTTTCGTCTATTTAAATTGCTCTTCAAACAAGGAACTGGAATAGGAATACAAACATGGCTTGTAACCTTTATATGCAAGTGAAGAGGTCAAAATACCTCTACCAATTTTAATTTCCCTGTGGTTTGACTCCCAATAATCTTTACTTGCGTATAAAAATTTGAGAAACCACATGAATTTAAGAAATAAAAGAATGATCATACATCTGAAGGGTCAAGAGAGAGCTGGGTTAGAAAAAGGCAAATGCACCTGTGGATTATCTATTCGGTCAAATTCACGACCATCAGGAAGAGTACCAGATATGTACTGCCAACCAAGAGCGTCACTTTCAAGATCTGCATCCAAGAGGGTATCCCAGAAATATTTCATCCCCCATCCCCATGGAAGCTGCAGAACCTTCACAAAGAAACTGGAAACTACAACACGTATCCGATCATGCAGCCAACCAGTGGCCCACAACTCTCTCATGCCAGCATCTACCAATGGATAGCCAGTTCTACCTTGTCTCCATGCCTTGAAATAGCCTTCATTTACCACCCATGGAAAGAACTTAAGGTGGCCTAGAAGGGGCCTTTCATGACTATAGGGATGGTTAAAGGTAATGTACCTTGAATATTCTCTAAGACCAATCGACTTAAGAAACAAGTTAACACTCTCTTCACCCGCCTTGTTTCCTTCATTAGCCCATGAAACTTGTCTAATGCGAACAAGGTGGAAGACTTTTTTCACACTCACTTCACCAAAATGCAAGTGGGGAGAGAGAAAGGAGGTTGTGGCACTATCAGCCTTCCTGCGATTTTTTGAGTACTCAATTAGAGCACCATTTATGAAGGATGTCAATGCCTTGTCAGCATTGCTCCATCCAGGCGACCATGCACGAGCAAGTAGTGCATTGCTTGCCTTCTCTGACTCATCTTCAAACACCAATGTATCAGAACGGCACCTTGACACATCACCTGAAAGATGGCAGGAGGTATTAAAATTGTATCAAGCCAAGCCTAATGGTTTGTGAAAACAGAACAACAAACAAACGTCACAGAGAAAATGTATGTACAAACACTAATTAAATACATGGAGAGTTTGATAAATACAATGAAATAGCAACGTTGCAGGCTAGGCGATTTTTTGCTATCAGCCTTTTACTTTTCCAGTAACTTTCTACTTCGCATGGCAAGCAGTTTAAATACAGCAGGGGTGTTAGTACTGCCTTATAGATCACATACTCAGTAATTCAAAATTAGAAAAGGATGCACAAGAGATGAAGGAGTCAAGCAATTGCCAAGAAATCAGCAATTTAACCAATGAAATTTAAAAAAGCGAAGACTGGAAAGCACTAAACAAAAGTGGACCTGGAATAATCCTTTTAGGGGGCAGGAGAGGTGCTTCGGGGTCATAAGGCATGCTAAGGCATCTTTCCCAAAAAGCAGCAAAAGTTGTGAATGGCTGGCCATGTGCATCATTGATATCCCATGGTTCATACAGTAAATCTGCGTTGAAGGAGCGTACGGCTACGCCTTGCGAAGTCAGAACCTCCTTCGCCCGGTGATCCCTGATAAGTGACAAGGGATCTGGAATACAGAAAATTACAAGTAGACATTCATGTTGAAGTTGAGCATTTTCTCAATAAACATTGAAACCCAGAATTGATGAATTGAATCCAATCATCATCATAAAGCAGAAGAGACAAACTTTTCTTTTGAAATGATCAAAAAGCAAAATCCAAAAAGACGTATACAGATGATAAAGTGGCTCACATGAAGGATTGATCAGGGACAACCACAATACAATTACAAATTGATATGGAGAAAACCATAAACAAAGGAAGCTTTTATTCTTCTTCTGAAAACTGCCACTTGACTGAGAAACAATACAAACACAATTACCAAACAATCAAAGAAACAGCTACAATTGATGCAATCCTCACAATCAAAGATTTTGCACTCCACTATGAAATTATTAAGCTGAGCAATAAATTTACAACAAAAAGGTCAATTGTTATAACAAAAGTACAAAAAATTTATTAAAACAAAAGGGGAAGAATTTTAACCAGAAACCACTATAACTAAACCAAACAAAAAGAAAAAAATATGAACACAAATTCAGATAAGATAAAGGAATATGTAAGAACTGACCATATAAGTGGTTAAAATAGAGCTGGGTAGCTCCAGTGGACTTGACAACCTCTAATAGAGAAGAAACACTATCAGTTGATCTTCTGGTGATAAGAGGGGTTCCAAGACTCCTCAAAGAAGAATCAAGGTAAGCCAAACTGTGCTTCAGCCACCACCTGGATACCCTTCCAGGATTGTATTGGCCTTCTTCTTCAGGTGCCCATATGAAAACAGCAATCACAGCTCCAGCTCTAACTCCTGCAATCAGTGCAGGATTATCTTCTACCCTCAGATCTCTCCTGAACCACACTATGCTACATCCACCACCTGACATCTTCAGATATATAATTCAGCAATTTCCCAACCTGAAACTGATTCTCCTTTCACACACACTATCTGTATCTCTTTTAACTATTCACCATATATCCTCTCTTTTCTTCTCCTTCTTGAGTGCAGAAGCATACAGAGAATTTTTTTTTTATTAATCTTATCTTTTCTTTTCTCACCGTTTTCTTTCTTTTGGCTCCAACGAGGGAGATTTCAAGCCATAAAGAGGAAAAAGAGCATTGTGACATTTGGGTTGACGTTTTATGGCGTTTATATTTACTTCTATTCTCCTGTTTAATTAGTCAGGGTTGCCTCCCAGTGTATTAATTAATGGAATTAAAACTCATGCATTACTGGTGGGTTTTATTTACCTCAACTTCTATATTGAAATTAAATGATAGATAATTCGTATTTTGTATGTTATATCATCACTACATAAAATATAAAATTTTAATTAAAATATGTATTTGTGTATTTTTTAAGAAATTTTTTATATTTCTTTAATTTTTTCAAAAAAATGTTGAAATATTTGTGTGTGACAAGTTCAATGAGTAGTGTTTGAGAAGTGGAGGGAGAGAGAGGATTGGTTAAACTGAGTGGGGATATAATGAAGTGATAGAAAAATTGCAGCCACAAATTTTATTCTGTAGATTTTTCGTTTTTCCTCTTATCCTAATGCAACAAAACAAATCCCAGCCACGTCTCTGGTTTCTTCTTTTAAAAGTGACAGCTTCGTTGCAAAATCCCAAAATCACATAAGCCTTATGGTTTCTTCATACCATTTCAAGCTCTTCCTTCTTTGCACTCTTCTTATCAAAATATGAATCAGCAGTTTTTGCCAAAAAATGAAATCATCTCATCCAATCTTTGTACAAATAAATAAAAATGAATATCATCAGAATCTCTCCTTTTATGGTTCTTTTCTCTAATTAACTTTGTTATACGAATTAGTTTTTGCACTTTTATGACAAAAATTTATATTTCTTTACATTTTTGTTTTGAGCACATTACACAATCAAGTTACTAATTAATTATCACTAATAGTGTCTCTTTGAATTTTTACTTCATATGTATGGGGTTAAAATAGGTCTTTTCATAAATCTAAATTATTTATAATTTGTTCATGATTTACATAAAATCATGAGTTCAAATATTTGTATTACCATCGTCAAAAAAAATATCATATATTTTAACTCTCAATATCCCCAACACTAAATTAGCAAATTTGATTAAGGATTACATCCATGAATTGTTTAAGTTAATAATTAAGTTTAAATTTGATTTATTGTTAATATAAATTTTTTTATATTAACAATGGATAAAAATATGACATATCATAAGAAAAATAATAGTATCTAAAAATTTTTATCAACATTAAAATAATTATAATTTTGGTTGATAATTTTTTTAATAACATAATAATATATGAATAGATAATAATGTAAAACTAATTTTCTTTTACAATAGAGTTGGCCCTTAAAAATTTTAAAAATATTATACAACTCGCAATCTATGTAGGTAAATCGTTAGAGTTGGTAAAATAATAAAGGATTTGGATTACTTATTAGAAGTTAGGTTTAATTTGTTTCCATGTCAATATTAAAAAAAAAAGCATGTACGGTCATAGAATGCAATTAACCTAAATGCATATCCGTTTTTATGGAATTAAAATTATTTCACTGTAGAATTTATTTTTCGTTTCCATTAAAAGATGAAAACAAAAACTGATCAGAGAATGCATATATTTATTGTTGCTAACGTAAATGGTTTTCTTTATAATTATTAATTAAATTACACAGCTACTCTTTTATTTTCTGAAGCTTCAGTGTTAATGAACAATTATGACATTTAGTATACTTCTTTTTGAAGTTGATATTGGTGCTGTTACTTAATAACTAAATAGTAATTTTTTTTAGCGATTTAATTCCTTAATTCGACTTCTTAAATCTTCTGATGTCTAAAGCATCAAATATCTTTGTGATTAGTGTCCCTCCTTTCTATATCTATAACCTCTATTATTATTATTATTATTATTATTATTATTATTATTTAAAACTGGATTGTATAGCAAGAGATAAGAAATTTCCTTTTAGTTGTCCATTAAGTTTTTAAAGTCAAACTTAGTCAAAGCGGTTGAACCATGAATCTTGATTTCACGTAAAATTATTTTCGTAGTTGAATTTAATTGAACTGATTAAAATCAGATTGAATTGAATAAGAAGATTAAAATCAGTCAATTGATTTTCAAAAATTAGTTTATTTATTTGTTTTATAGTTTGCTTCGAAATGAATTAGTATTTTGATATTTTTTAATTATGATATAAAATTTTAAAACATATATTAAATAAATGATTTATAATTATAATATTTTATTAATTATTAATTTTTATAAAATTTATACTTTTTATTTAAATTTATTAATTTTTATATATTAAAACTTATATTTACAAGCCACATTATATATTAATTATTTATATATATATATAATTAAATTTAATATATTTAATTATTCAATTGTAACATCATCTGATGCCATAATTAATTTTAATATATATTACTATTATGGGGTATAACAATAAAGCCACCTAAAATATATGTTACTATTCCTAGGGGTGTTTAATGGACTGATGGTCCGCGGACCAAACGGACCGGTCCGCGGATTTTGAGCGGACCGGACTAGGTAGAAAAAGGCCCGTTTGAAAACGGGCTGAAACGGGCTGCTTCTCGCGGGCTTCAGTCCAAGCGGACCGAGCC
>JANHAO010021157.1:0-12604 GCA_026873985.1 Saraca asoca | reverse complement strand
CCGTTTCAGTTAAGCCTGGTTTGATTATTCCAACGGACACTCCATTCCGTTGGAATATTCCCTCTTTTCGTCTGATTATTACAACGGACTGTTATTCTGTGGGAAAATCCGTTGGAATATTCCAACGGATAATATTCCGTTGGAATGTCCGTTGGAATATTCCAACGGATTAAATCCGTTGGAATATTCCGTTAGAATATCGCCATTTTCTTGTAGTGTTTCATCAATTAACTTCTTATATTATATAAAAATTAATGCTTCTTAAAAGTTTAAATATTAAGAAAAAGCTTTGCAAGAGAAAATAGAGTGATATGCTCAAAGGAGGAAAAGCAAGATGTGATAATAATAAATTGACTTTCACTCGAGTGCTATTTTATTCAGAAGCCCAAATAGAAGCTATAGATTAAATTTCTAATAAATGAGAAATACGAAAAAGTATTCATCATTTCATACGCAGTTTTATATGGCTGAAGTTTAAAAAAATATTAAGACAATTTTAATATTAACCTAAAGGTTTAGCAATCTGTATGAAATGTGCGATTAGATATGAATTTAAACTAATTGTCACAGATAAAATTTTTCTTAAACTAAAATGCAAAAAAAAAAAAAAAAATCTTAAATGTTGACAAACACTCTGGATGTGTCTTTGACTCTAAGAAAAATGATTGATTCAAAACTTCTACTCATAAATTTAATATTATTAAAAAATAAAAATGTTAATTGCAATTTTATTCTATACATAACACACATTATATAACATAATATTTATACAAATTTCATTTTATCTATGTTTATAAAAATAAAAATAAATGAGAAAAAACCACTACCTTCCTCTATGTTTTGTGGCAATTATCTAATATGAGAAAAATGTGTCTTTCGATGCTGGCGAAGTATTATTTATAAAAATAAATGAGAAAAAACCACTACCTTCCTCTATGTTTTGTGGCAATTATCTACGCATCTCTTTTAATTTCAAAATTTATGTAAACCTCCTTCAAACTCATTTTATATATATATATATATATATATATATATAAAACACTTGATTTCTGATGTATTTTTTTATAAGAAAAATTTGTCAAAAAAACAATTAAAATTAAGAAGATTGTTGGTTACCAACCACCATAATCCATCAAAAATATTTAAAAGATCCATTGTACCAAAACTTTCATAGAAAATTGCATCGAAAAATGGATATAAATTTTAAAAAATCATGCTTTTTCTTTTTTATGGAACTTAATATACAATGGATTTCCAACTAAAAAATCCATTAGAAAATTTAAAAACTTTTAAACGGCTGGGTATGCCATTTGCTACTCATTTTCCTTCTATTCTACTTCTTCTACCGCACCAGAACTCTTTCTTGTTTACCCAGCTTGATTCTTACGCATTTAAGGTATTTTTCATAAATCTAAACCAATTAAATTATTCTTATTGTTTTGTCTTACATTTTTATCAATTATTTTTATTTAATTATTACGTGTTTCATGATTTAATTGACTTTTCTTATTTTGTTTTATGTAATTTTGGACTTTAGTTTGTACATGAGTTTTTTTTTTCCTACTTTTCTAACTTAGACACTAAAATTAGTACATATTTTTAATTATTAGTTAATTAATTATTGACAATTTTTCATGTTCTAGGAGTTAATTTTTAATTATTAGTTGTACTTTCTTATATGTTTGAATTAGGATTAACTAATTATATATTTTAAATTATATTTAAGAATTATATATTGTGAAGTAGATTGAGTAGGGTTATATAGTTAAAAAGCATATTTAATAGTATTCTTGATATTACTCTAGGAATTACATATATTTTGAGTTAGAACTAATTTTTATTTTAGAAATTATATATATTTTGATTTTGTTAATTTTTAAAATCAACAACGATCTTATAAATATTAATTATTATTTCCATAAATAGTTTTAGCTATTGTTTATTATTTATTAAGTTGGAGAAAATATAAGAATGAAACTATTTATGAAATATAGAAGTTCCGTAAATAGTTTCTCTTATATATTTTCATAAATATTTAATAATTTTTTCTTATTTCAATGTTAACTTCAAAAAATAGAATATGAAAATTTCATAACACATAGGTAGATGTATGATAGACTTCTTTTGGAATGTAGTAGATAAAAGACTAATTTTCTTATTAGGGTGGAAGAATTTATCAACTTTGCAAAATCTCAGCCAATTTATTTACATGATGGTTGGATAAGGTATATGTGCTCCAAACATAAATGTAGAACATTTTTACCTCCTGATGAAGTTAAGTTTGATTTGTATATATTTGAATTTAATTATGATTAATGGTGGTGGACTAATCATGGTGAGGAGAAACCTACAGAAAAGGGAGAGCCTTCTCATGATGTGACACAGGATTTGCATCATGCAAGTAATAGGTATGATAACATAATGTTGAATGTCGGTTGGCTAGATATTGCAACTCCCTTTGAATGCAATATAGAAGAGCTTCCAAATAAGGATGCCTAGAATTTTTATGAAATGTTAGAAAAGTTGTACATCAGCCATTATGGATATACTATACTAACCATTCAAAGTTGTCATTAGTAGTAAGGATGCTAAGCATAAAATCTAACTTCAACTTACCACAAAATTTCTTTGATTAGATTATGTAACTCATAAGCAAGACACATCCATCTGATAATGTTGTTCTTCCTAACTTTTATAAAATGAGGAATTTAGTGAAGAAATTACGATTAGGGCATTAGTAAATAGATTGTTGTATGAAATGTCCATGTTGTTTTACAATGAGGCTAGATTTGAAAGAGAATGTAGAATTTTTAACGGATGACATGCTAGAATAGCAAAGAAGTTCCCTTGAAGAGAATGCATTCTTTGCCATTAATCCTAAGGTTGCAAAGGTTGTATAATTCGATAAAATCTGCTTCTCATATGGGATGGCATCGTGAAAATTGAGACAAATGTTCTGTGTCATCCATTAAATGAACAAGCTTGGAAACAATGTGACCAAAAGTACTCAATTTGTAGCCAATCCTCAAAATGTAAGATTGGGGTTATGTTTTGATAGATTCACTCCTTGTTACACTGTATTCATGTTGGCCTATAATAGTCACTCCTTATAATTTACCTCAAGATATGTGTATGACAACTCCTTATATGTCCGTAACCTTGATCGTCTAGAAAATCTAAAGAGTAAAATTGATGTGTTCATGCAACCATTAATAGATGAGTTACTCACTTTGTAAAGTAATGGTGTTCCAATATATGACATTTCAATAAAGTAAAACTTTCAAATAAATACCACACTGATGTGGACCATCAATGACTTTTTTGCATATCGGATGTTATCTGGTTAGCAAACAATCGAAAAATTAGTTTGCCTGATATGTATAAAATCCACAAAAGCATTCACTTTAAAATATGGCAGGAAACAATCATCGTTTAATTGTCACAAATAGTTTCTACTATACGATTATCCTTATAGGAGAAACAAAAACAACTTCATTAAAAATAGAGTGAAAAGATCCAAACCACCTCCTAGATTAACCAAGGAACAAGTTTTAGATTAGGTTTGTCCCATTCCCAAAGTCATAGAAACTTGGCCAATCAGGATGTCAAGATATGGGGTGGATCATAATTAGACTAAGAGAAGCATATTCTAGGACTTGCCATACTAGCGATCTAACTTACTCTAATACAATCTCAATGTATTGCACATAGAGAAAAACGTCTTTGATAATGTATTTTATACAATGATAGATGCTACAAGGAAAACCAAAGATGATATTAAATGAAGGTTAGATTTGCCAGAATATTGTAGAAGAAAAGAACTGGAGCTTAAAAAGGCTACAAATGGAAAAACCTATAAACATAAAGTTTCCTACACTTTGAGCTTGGATGAAATAAGGGAAATTTATGAGTGGCTCAAAAAGTTGAGGATACTTGATGATTTTGCCTCCAAACTAGATAGTTGCATCGATGTAGGCGATGGTAAGACACTTGGTATGAAAAGTCATGACTATCATATTTCATGGAAAGATTTTTTCTGATTGCCTTTTCTAGACCCTTAAATCTTATATAGAGGGCTTTAACTAAGTTGAGCCAATTCTTTAAGGAATTGTGCTCATGGTTCTACAAAAAGAGAAATTGCTCCGAATAGAACAAAATATTCCCTTAATGATATGCATGCTTGAATGGATTTTCACCCTGGATATTTTTTTTTTACTCAATAGAGCATTTACCCATTCATTTGCCATTTGAGGCACGGGTACGTGGCCCTATGTAATATCAATAGATGTATCCATTTGAGAGATTTTTCTTAGCAAATTAAAAAGGAAATTCTACAATAGAGCTAGACTTAAAGGAAGTATATGTGAAGTTTATTTAACCAAGGAGATAGTTCAGTTTTGTCAATACTATTTTGACCCTAATGTGTAATGCCAAAGCACAAGAGTTAGTAGGAATGATGATTGGGCCAACAATATAACCATAGAGCCTATTCTTTCCATCTTTAGTTTTCCAGAATCTTCTGTTGGCTTTTGCCTAAAGCGATCTTTGGATAACAAAACAATTAAAATCAGTCACAATACATATGCTTTTAAACTGTGAAAAAGTGGAGCTATTTAAAGAACAAATATTTTTGTAGCTATCTTAATAAATCATTCAATATCTTTAACTTTCATTTCATCAAATTTATAATACTAATTTCCTAAATTGTTATTCCCTGTAGTATGTTAGTTCATTGGTTAAAGACTATAAATCCAAATATGCAAGATGAAGAGATCGAAACAATGATCAATGCTCAATTCACTTCTTGATTTTCCTCTTTCGTAAGTATAACCAATAATTACTTTTCCTATGTGACATTGTTTATAGTTGTATGATGAAATTTTGATCTGAAATGGTGTTATTCTCAAGTTCACAATCCCTTAAATGGTATGGTCAATCAATATCTGTTGGATTTAGCTTTGTGTTCTCTATGGGCGATCAAAACATTTTCAATGTATTTTGTTAATATGTATAAGTTTCATACATATTAATGGAGTTAAATGACAAAAAAACAATTATTACAACAGAGGAATATGACTTCTATGACATTTTTAAGAGATTGTATAACTTGAGTATCCAAGATTACTGATCAAAAGGGTGGTACACTTCTACTATGACTGGTTTGATCTTGTGTTAGGTTGTGGTATGAGAGTACAGCCCTAATATGGCATGGTTGAAATTAAACATACAAGACAATATGCTAAGTATGATCCCTTCATCATTGCACAACAACTCAGCTAGTTCGAGGATGAAGAGTGGGAAAAGATTCTCAAGTATTGGAGAACCCTAAATTTATGTCCAAGTCCAAGCAAAATAAGAGGAACAAGGCCTCAAATGCAACTGAACAGGGTTTCTCCCTACACACTAGTGGATCAATCCCCATAACAGACCATCAGGTGTGCATGGTAACGTTATTTTAACTTAATATTATTTATGTCATTTATATTATTGTAGTTACATTCATACCTCAACCTATACTATCCATGAAAATTTTCATGTTCTGCAAATAGCTGAGACTGTGGTCAAGCCACCTATGGATAACTTGTTTCACCGCACCTATATCTAGAAGGATAGTCAATGGGTTATGCCTCAAGCTGCACAGTCCTACGTAAGCAGTTTTTCTTAGCTTACATTTTTGTTATTAATGTATTGCATGTTTGGTGGTAAAAATATTACATAATAATATCAAATAATTAATTATTTTAATTTGTAGGAGAATTGCAACAAAAAATAAGAGGACTTGGCATAGAGTCAAGTGCAAAGAGGTCCTAAGGGCTTTGAGGACAAGGTTAGTGATGTGGCGGGGGCCATTTGATCATAATTTATAGGTAGACACCATAGGCGGGACCAAGAAAGGGCAGGTCTACAAGTTGGGTTTGAGGCCACCATAGGGACGACTGTATTGGCTGCTACATCTCACACCGAGAATGTGCCACCTGTTGTGTTGGAATAGCTTATACACTCAATCGCTAAGAATGCAATAGCATATGCAAGTTATTTATGCTCGGATGAAGTAACTTTTGCAATCGAAGCAACAGCAACAGAGCAAAAATTCATCTCCTCTTTCTCCACCTCATCTTCATCCATATGGCTATGATCAGCCTCTTGCCTACTACTTGCTGCCTCCCACTTACATGTATCCACTACCACCACAGCCATACAACCAGTTCAACCACCATCAACCAAGAGTATTTGATGGCCTACTGGCCACCACTAGCAATGGGATTTTATCCAAGATCAGGAGACTACTAATCAGTTCCTTTCCAATCATATGTTATAGTTATGTTTTTATATTTTTATTTGAATAATATGTTTCATATATCATTTGATTTGAATAATATAATTTACGAATTATTTTACTAATTTTATATATTCATAATTATTCATGGCATTACATTTTTATTTCGATTCTAAATTAAATATTAATTTTTAAAAAATTAGAATTAAAAATATTAAAATTAATTTTTAATTATATTTATTTTTTAAATAATTATTTTAATAAAAAATAAAAAAAATTCAAAAATTTATATTAATTAAAATTTTAAAAAATTATATTTATTCTATTAGATTTTCAACAACATTTAAGATTCTAATGAAATCTCTAATAAATTTTTTTTACAGATTTCTGACAACTACTCCTACAAATAAAAAAGAAAAAAAAAAACTCTGAAGAATTACCGATGATGATTTCAGCGATGACCGTTTTCTGTCGAAAATCGCACATTTTTTTGGTGGTTTTTAAATTCGCAATACTTAAATCTAGTTTAGTATTTTCCATCAAAAATCATTAGTCTTCCCTTAGGATGGTATACTTGACTAAAATACTAAATTTGCCCTTGCTGATGCATGCTTAGCCATAGCAATCTAAGCGAGACAATAACTACTCCCAGTGATGGAATTACGTGCAGTAGCGTTTGAGAGCGATGCCAACGTTAGCCACGATGTTGAGGAAAGATGATTGAGAAGGCTAAGGAAGGGTTTTGCTGTGAGAGAGGGACTGGTCGATGCTAGGAAGAAAGGGAGAGAAAGAAAGCAGAAGGACAAAGTTGGCAATGATGGTTGGTGCTAGGAAGATGGAGGAGATGGCAGAGAAAGAAGGAAAAAGAAAATGTTCAAAAAGGCTCGAGATGAAGGAAGAAAAAGAAAGCATTATTACAAAATATAAAAATAACATCATCAAAGAGATATAGAATAAAAGGTCAACTGATATATATATACAGGCGTTATGGTAATTTTGTAAATATGAAAAAAATTACAATTTTATTTCTAATAAAATAAACGACATTTACACTCAATATTACATTCGACGTCAATTTAAATTAAGAAACTGACATACTTTTATAATTATTTATTTATACCATGTAGATTTAAATTATCTTTAAAATATATGCCTCATCAACTATAAAAAAAAATTATTAATTTATCAATTAAATTTTTTATTTAATTATACTTCAAAGAACTTTTTATAATATACAATCAAATAATTGTTTTATGAATTTATCAATTGAATTAATGTAAATTATTTACGAACAACTAATTTATTGATATGACTATATTACAATTAATTTTTCATTTTTCAAGACTATAAAATTGTAAAATTCTCTAATGATAATTAATTTCTTTCATTTTACTAATCCAACGAGAATAGTTAAAATAATTCAAAATAAATTTGATGCGTTTATATTCTGTTATATGAAGAAACGTAGATTACGCGTTAGTCTTTTTAAAAGCCGATATAGATGGACAAATAACTCAAAAAATACAGGGTATATGAAAAAGCGTAGGTTAGACATCAAATTTTAATTAAGAACCCATGTAGATATATGATATTAAACATTGGTTTTAAGATAAACAAATGATGTCTAAAGTTTCCTTGAATTATAAAAAGCCAACGTATCCAATAACTCTTATTAACCAATATACTACTTACTTGGGAATATGTATTTGAAAAGTGGGGCATAGAAATTCCATTCCACAACATATATGGAACGATTGTTTAAGTCATGGAATGGAATTCCTATGCCTCATTTTTCAAACTCCTCTTCCTAAGTAAGTAGTATGTCGGTAGGAGCAATAATTACAATCATTGTTGTTTAGTATCATTCTGCTCAAGTTTGCTCTGAAGGTTTATAGTTTATTTTTTCTTTTTTCTTCCCTTTTTTGATTAGTTTGTGTATAAATGGTTAACTTTTATTTCTTTTTCCATTTTAAACAAGGCATATGTATTGATCATTTAAATAACAAAATGATGGGTGCACTTGATGTGTTTGTATTGTCTTGTAGACTACCTTTAATGTATGTGTTGTGTTTTGTTATTACAAGCAATCCTAGAAGTTTCAACAATTTAATGTTGGTTTTAAGGGTCTCAAATCATAAAAGTACTTTTTTTACCTTTGAGATTGGATTCTTGTATCACAAGATTTTTCAATAAATTCTATTAGAAGATTAAGAAAATTTTGGAGTCACTGATCGAATTAAGAATTCAATTATCAATTGATCAAATTCAATTTAGTTTAACAATTAACAGAATTGTAATTAATTCATGAATTCAATAAATTAGAATTATATCAAAATTGTAATGTAGCAAAAAATCAAAATAGTAGAATGATAAATCAAGAACACCAGAATTTTAAAGTGGTTCAACATCACCTGAAACCATAAATGAAGTCTACATCCACTAAGTCAATCCTTCACTAGATGACCTTTTTTTATTAACTACAATAGGATATTAACTGGGCCCCTAAACAACTAGTTTACAGTAAGATTTACATTGGACTCTTGTAAAACCTATAAATACAATAACACTATACCTTTAGCTTACTTGTAATCAACCTTACAACTAATAGAAGATCCAAGGGAATACCAACCTCTTCCTTGTATCTCTAGTTTTTGGTTAACCTCAAAAACCTAAAAGCAACCAAGAATCGAGTAAAAGAAAATAATACCAAACTTGAGATAAATATCTCAATTAACTAACTATATAATCTTTACAAATTTGATTCAAGCAATTAATCAAATGTGATTTTGAGAGGCAGAATTAGATCAGATGAAGCACAAGAATTTGCTCTATTTTTCACGCTCAAAGTGATAGAAAACTGAAATGATGTTTTGTGCTTAAATGAGACTGAGAGGGTATTTATAATTGTTGTAATCGACATTTAAAAAATAACTAATTTTCAGTTATTGAATTGATTCGTAACGGTTATAAGTAACTAATCGATTTGTGAATCAATTTAGTTTATGAAAATCATGAAGAAGTTTATGACTGAATCAATGCATGAATCGATTTACCCTCAAGCATGAAAAGAATATGAATCGATTGCAATTAATTCAAAATATTTTCTACTGTTTCAATAAAAGCATTTTCAAAAATTTTTCTTCATAAATTGATTTGTGAATTGATTCAGATACATTTCACAAGATTCCTTTTATGAATCAATTTACAAAGTAAAAAATAATTTTTTTATAAAAAATTTAACTTGTAAGAATGCATTGAAAATATAGTTAGAAAATATTTATTTTAAACTTAATTCATTTGATTTATTTCTACCTCAGTTTAGCTATATTAGAAAATTATTTGGATTAAAAATAATTAGATTACACTTATAAAAGATCCTATAAAAATCAATAAACCCTAAGACTAGGTTGAATCTCTTAATATCTTGAATGTCACTTGATCAACTTTAAGTCTGCAAAATAAACAAACATTCAAAGTACATAGTTAGATCGTGACATCAAATAAAATTATTTTTTAACATAAAAACTGAAGAATATATGCTAGCAAGGTTAACAATCTCCTTCTTTTTTATGGTAACAAACAATTTTAGATAAGCATCAAAATATACATACAATCAAAGTTTTAAATGAGGGTTTACTCCCCCTATCTAAATCTTATCCTTCTCCCTTAGATAAATCTCATTTCTCCAATTATCAAATTATCTAAAATCTTATCTTCCTCATTATCTAAAATACCATCCTTTTCCCCCTTTTGGCACATCAAAAAGCAATAGTGCCTTATCATACAATAGGGATAAAGGGATTAAAAGATAGTTTGTAGCTCAATCATGATATTAATCTCCCCCTGAAGTAGTGATTCTACTTAATTTTAGACTTAATGCATGAATCATTTTATTTTTGCATGTTTCAAGTCTTGAATTGATTTTGGAATCGATTCAGGGAGTTTGAATTAAAGTTTCAGAAATTTTGGAACAATCACTGAAAGTTTGAAAATCTTGATGAATCGATTTGATCTGGATCAAAATTGATTAATTGATTTAGACAGGACGGGATCAATTTTAAAATTAATTTGTTCAATGTGATAAAAATTTGAAATGGTTTGATTTCTTCCCGAAAGATTGAAAAATGGTCTGAATCAGTTTATGAATCGATTCACCTAAAAGTGCAAATTTTAAAGTTGTGAATCAATTCAAAAACTCTCAGAAAACGTGAAAAAATACAAATCAATTTAGGATTTGATTCTAAGAGTCCTAAAATCAGTTTTTATGCAATTTTGCTCTAAAACTTTTGACAAATGATATATTGATCAAAATTAAACATCTTAACACATTTTTTTACCTCAAATGTTATATTATGTACCTGCAAAACAAACTTAAAGAAAACTTTGATGCCTAAGTTAGAATTTGCAAGATACAAATCAAATAAGCATAATCAAATAGAAAACTTAAAAAATAAAAATATAGTAGGTTGGTCATTTGAGATCATTTTCCAATGATATCCATGCTAGTGTGTCCAAGTCTTTTATGCCAAATTCATAAGTCATCATTAATGTTGACCAAACAAGTGGAATCTAAGTTTGATTCTGAATCTAGATCTATCATATAGATATTGTCATTCCTACTACCTACTAACTTAACCTATTTATCATTATTGTTTATGATTAAGATTTTATTAGAATTGAAAATTAATTGGTTTCCCTTGTCACAAAACTGACTGATACTAAGCAGGTTATGCCTAAGGCCTTCTATAAACAAAACATCATCAATAAAACAATTTGACAGTTTGCCAACCTTACCAATTCCTTTCACTTTACCTTTACCATCATCACCAAAAGTGACTTTACCTCTTGTTATTTATGTGAGAGAGATAAACTTGTCCTTTTTTTTTTGTCATATGGTGTGAACAACCATTATCCAGGAACCATAGATTGCTCTTGTGTCTCCCACAGACTTACAAATTAATAATTACACTTGCATTTATGGTACCCAAAAAGTCTTGGGTCCAAATGTGTTAGCAAATATAACAAAGTTTCTAATAAAGGTAAGTGTTTTTGGTATCCAAACCAGTTTCTTATTGGGTTTCAGCTCATATGTACCATTTCTATAAGGACAATGCTTAATATGATGTCCCTTTTGATTACAGTTAAAGCATGTAAAATGACTGAATTTTCTATTAGAGTTGACAATTTTAAAATTTCTCTTTGATTTTCTCTTGGTTTACTGTTTAAATCCTAAACTTTATTTGTTTTGAAAACTAGTTTGATTTTCTAGCATATCATTCAGTTTCATTTTGTTGCTTGTAAAACCATGTAAAGGCTTGGTCGATGTGTCAATCTTGGATTTGTAAATTTCACATTGATCACAAGCTTTATTTTCACTCAAAAAATTTTTAGCCAAATTATACAACTCATTTTTCTCTTTTTCAATCTACAGAATTTTTTCAAGTAAGGATTCTTTTTCTATTCTAGCATGTTTTAAATCTTTCTTAGCCTTTTTTTTTAGAACATCATATAACTCTTCATACAAATCATTAATTTGATCATCATCAATAGAGTTAGATTTATAGTCACTAGAATAGTCATAAATGGAATTAAGCTCATCTCTAGAGCAATCATCAATTATAGCCATGAGCCAAAGAAGTGCCTCTTCCTCAATTTCTTCTTCTTCATCTCTAAATCTAACTTGTTTATCATCCCAAATTGCTATTACCTTTCTTAAAAGTCAATTTTCTTTTCTTTCTCTCATTCTCAAGTTGTTTCTTCAGGAATATTGGACAATCTAGTTTAAAGTGTCCTGATTTTTTACAATCAAAGCATATAAAAATGAATAAGAAACTCTCTTGCTCATTTTTGCATTGATTTCTCTTTTGTGGAATAGGTTTCCTCTTTTCCTTATTCCTCTTTTCTTTTAGAAGTTTGTACAATTTTTTTCTTAGGAGTGCCACTTGATATTTCTCACAAGCTTCTTCATTAATGTCAAACTCCTTATCATCAGTTTCAAATGATTTTATAGCCTTGAGTGCTAGATTTTTCTTCCTTTTATCATCACTATTTTTTCCTATATATCTTTAGCTCTAATTTATGCTCTTCTAAGTTCCCATAGAGCTCCTGAATTGTTGGCATCCCTATCTTCAATGATTCCTTTATGGCTATTACCTTTGGCTATTATACTTTAGTGAGAGATCTTAGGATTTTATGGCATAAGTCTACATTGTCAAAGGTTCTTCCTGTTGGGTTTCCTTGGCCAAAGGGGGCAGCCAAGGGCTGAAAATTTCAAAAATTTCTTCTCCCCTTTGGCTAAGCAAACTCCCATAGATCCACCAGTTTGAG
>JANHAO010021156.1:0-12600 GCA_026873985.1 Saraca asoca | reverse complement strand
TAGGGAACCGAATCAATTCAAGCTGTAGCTCTCAATTTATCAAGACCACATGAAGCTCATTGGGACCCTGAAGTCTTCTCGAAAATGTGTAACCTTAGATTGTTCATTGCGTCAAGTGGTTTAAGTCTTCCACTTGGCCTAAAATGCCTTCCCAGCGGATTGAAAGTTCTCATCTGGAGGAACTGTCCATTGGAATCCTTGCCACTTGAAGTACCACTAGATGAACTTGAACACATTGAAATGCAATATAGTAAAATTAATCAACTTTGCATTGACTCACAGGTATGATCTTTAACTGTGAAAGTAATTTTTACATATCTGAAATCTGCTAATGTTAAAGACTAATTGTTTTCTCATTTTTTTTACTTTGTTTTGATGAATAGCCATTTTCAAAGTTGGTTTCCCTAAACTTGCGTTACTGCAATTATCTCATTAAAACTCCAAATTTTATTGGAATTCCAAATCTCAAAACATTGGATCTCGACAGTTGCAAAAACCTAGTTGAGGTTGACCCATCTATTAGTCTGCACAGAAACCTTGTTAAAGTGAATTTGAAAGGTGCAAAAATCTTCGAAAACTGCCAAAAAAATTGGAAATGAGTTCTCTGGAAATATTACATTTGGGTTACTGCTCTAAAGTCGGAAAGGTTCCCGAGTTCGGGAATAATATGGCTGCTCTGTCACAACTTATACTAGATGGGACTGCTATAGCGGAACTGCCTCCATCCTTGGGTTCCTTGACTGGCCTTCTTACTTTATCTGCAGAGACTTGCAGAAATCTTTATGGTAAATTGAAGTCTCTGGAAGATCTGTCCATAATGGATGGCTTACAAATTTCAAAGTGGCCAGCGTTGCCTGTTTCTCCATTCTTAGAAATAAAGACACGTAGGCTGGAACATTGTCAAGCAAGAAGGGAGTATTTAAGAAGATACCCTTTGATGAACATTTCGTTAGATTCTACATCGAGTGGCGTGATCAGTTTGGTTGTTGAGGTATGCTATTACGTCACCCTATCTCTTTTGTCATATATATATGAGTTTTTTTTCCTTGTTAATTAGTATTTACACTTTTTATATGCATTTATACAAGGTAACATATATTTATAAGACATTCCTTCTCTCTTTTATATATAAATATATGTTTTGCTAACTTCCTTAATTACCTTCATGTGTTGGAATTTAAAGATTCGGCCATAAATAAAATACAGGTCTAATCTTATATATATTTATAAACAATTATCAGTTGTGAATAACATGTAATTGAATGATATATCCAAATGTAAATCACATTTTCATAAGTATTCTAAAAAAAAAAATAAAGAGAAAGAGATGAAAGATAGAAAGAAAAGGCATACAAATTTCTTCCCCTTGTATGTTCCAAATCTCTATGATATAAATGGGACAATCACAACAACATATATGGTGAAACTTAGGACCTCTTCTTAATGAATAAACTAGGTCAATAGGCAATCATAAAAGATCTAAAATGAAACCCACAAAATCAAGTATCTACATAGGTGTAAGTGTCATAATAAAGCCCAATAACTGAAATACTCTACATCATTTGACATTTAACAATCAAAGTTCATAATTAATTATAGTTTATGCTATTCTACAATAAAATTCTAACATCACGTGGATGTTAACATCCTCTACTATTTCAATTAGATAAAAAATCCAGTATTTATTTTTCATCAGTTTTAATATATAGGGAAATTTCATTTGGAGAAAAAATCCATTCTACATTTTTCAAGTTAACTTTAATAGATAAAATAATTTAGTAAGTTGAGTGTGCAACACAAAGAATCTTTCCATTTTCTCCAAATTTGAAAAATATGTTTCTCTCTCCTGCTTTCTGCTCTCTCTTCTACCCTCCCAACCACAATCGGGTCTTTCCATTTTTGGTTAATCTTTGCACTGGGTTCAAATGTGCTTTTTGAGCCCTCCAAACCTGCTTTGGTGCCCAAGCAGTCCTTTCCCCTTTAATGGCCTAAACTAAATATATTATCTAACTCCTTCAAATCCAGATATGTCGATTGTGTCAATGTGCCAAAAAAGAACAAAGGGACCGTAAGAGCTGAAAATCATAGAGGTTTGAAGGATATTTTTATAAAAGAATTTATATTGTGTGTTGGCGTAAACATGACTTAGAATATAATTCCTTGGTTATTATAAAAAATATAGAGACATCAATGGAGAAGGACCACAAGAAAAAAATCAGTGCAAAAAACAAAAAAATTGGAATGAAAGAGAGTACGAGAAAAATGGCTCTTTATTCTATACAGGGAGATTAAAAAAATTGTAAAACATTGTTGAAATTTTGTTTAGCAGGAAGTTTTCTATCTGCATTAAAAAATTGCTAAATATGCAACATGAATAAGTGATTTCTCCATATTCGAAACCCATCTAAAATTCTATTACAAGAAATACGAACTTTTGCTTCAAAAATTTTTTTTTTCCTCATTGATGATCGTAATCTCTCTCCCTCTCTCATCTAATTTTTAAAATTTTATCATTCTCTCAATGTTTTGTAACCTTTCTCACTTTCACAATGGCATTCTGGATTAAGGTTTCACTTTTGGTCTCTCTTTAAATGCTATGAGAAGCTTGATAGTGGTAAGAACTTTTTGTCAATCGTTTGAATTAGAAATTAAACTATTTTTTTGTGTTTGTACAGTGGCAAGAAAGCTTTCAAATTTGGACCAAGAACTTATATATTACCAAGTTTTCTCACATTTTTTATAGCAGATTGAAATGTATAGTGAAATAGAGATTGGATTTTGAATGAAAATAAAGTTTCAATACCATTGATTCCACTTATATGGGAGAGTGGGAGAGAGAATGGAAAGGGTCTTTTGTGTTGCACAATCAAATTATTAAACTATCCTGTTTATTAATGTACACTTGAATAATATAAATTGAAATTTTTGTCCAAATGAAAGATTGGAGCATGCTAGCGTCCACAATCTCCAGTGTGTGTATATATATACGTATATATATTCATATATAATATGTATGTGTATATATGTTTGTATGTATATATGTATATGTGTATGTATATGTATATATGGAAAAAATACAAAATATTCCCTTCAAATTTGAGGTGGTTGGATTTTGTTTTCCACAAACTTTGAAAATTTGAAAATAAAAATCATAAGCCATATAAAATTCAGAATTAGCACCCACCATTCCCTTAATTAACAATCTTATTGAATTACGTGATTTTTTTTTATAAACTTTTTAAACAAGAATCATAATATTATTATATGTTGATTTATCATATCATTTTTTCACATGTAATTGCTGCGTTATATAATTAGAAGAAATTAAATTTTATATAAAATTTTTTAATTAAATACTTGAAAATAAGTTGAGAAATTATGTATAAAAAGAAGACATGATAAAACAATATATAATAATTTTATATTGTGATTCATACTTAAAAATTTTATGAAAAAATTATAGAATTTAATAAAATAATTAATTAAGTGAATGATTGGTGCCAATTTTAACTTTCATATAGTTTAAAATTTTGATTTCAATTAAGTTTTCAAAATTGGTGGGGCAAAACCCAACCACCATAAACTTGAAGGAGGTATTTTGTGTTTTTCTTCTATATTAGTAAGCATTTATGTTTGTACTTGGTAATTGCTAAATAAGAGTGTGTTTTGTAAGGGCCATGATCCAATATGTGACCCAGCAATAAGGATTAAGTGTAGAAATGAAGATTTCCGAAGTTCCAACAACAAAGAGCAGTTTAATGGAAAAGATGTAACAACGGCTGATGTGAGGCAGCCAGGCGCAGAAAGCTTGATTGAATCATCGTTTTTGAGTGAGTTACCACTCTGTCCTTTGCTTTTCTCTTGCATACCAGTTTATCAGAAGTTTCTTTTAATCATGTTTCTTGACGATAGACAACAGAAACAAGCGATATATGATATTTACAATTTCTGCTGTTTGGATGGAATGGAAAGGGAAATTGGAATGGTTCTGTAAAATTATATAAGTTATATGTTTCTAATTGTTTTGATTAAAAATGATTAAAAAATTATATAATTCTTCACAATAGACTATTTGTCATTAGTATTTCTGTTGATTAAAAATGATCCAATTGTTTTGCTCTTGGCAATCTGAAATTATTTGTAATGCGGAGCTGGCAGATAGTTTGACTAATAATGAGGCTTTGGAATGTGGTGATAGGGATAATTTCAATGATCTTACTTATTTTATTTTATTGAGTTTGATCCAAATTATAATTGTTATGAATTGTTGTTAGTTTCTTATGAGTACTTGCCAATCAAATATTTGTGTTATAAATATTAGTATTGATTAAAGTTTGATGTATGAGGAAGATAATGTCCTGAGCACTTAGGGGGTAACGTGAGAACCTTGTAAAGATTTGGAAAAGATGCAGAGATAATAATTAAGAAATTGTGGGATTATGATTGAGAACTTCACACATGTTACCATGTAATAATGATGATACAGTGGGCCTTTTCTCATTTCTGATTTTTTCTCTAAAGTTTGTGATTCTTTTCACATTAAATTGTTTGCGTACTATTTATTTACCCTATTCTGATTATTTTAATGGCCTAATGGTAGTTTGTTTGGAGTAATAATAATTTTCCCAACATACTTCAGGTCCTCGCTCAAGCATAGGTAAGTTAAATTTAAGAGGTTGCAGTCCCAGCAATGAACAAATTCCTCAAAACCTTGGCTTCTCTTCACCGTTGGAGTGGTTAGATCTAGGTGGCAACGGTTTTGTGAACCTTCCTAATGACTGTATTTCAAAACTCTTCCAACTGCGAACACTGTTGTTGGACAATTGCCCACGCCTCAAGTCATTGCCAAATCTTCCACCTAATTTAGAGTTTGTCTTATTGGACAACTGCGGGAGCCTCGAGTCATTGCCAAATCTTCCATCTAATTTAAAGTATGTCTTCTTGGACAACTGCAGAAGCCTCAAGTCATTGCCAAATCTTCCATCTAATCTAGAGTATGCCAGCTTGTTCAACTGCGAAAGCCTCAAGTCCTTGCCAAATCTTCCACACAAACTAAAGTATCTAAATTTGAACTATTGCCGAAGCCTCGAGTCATTGCCAAATCTTCCACACTCTGTAGAGCGTGTTTTCTTGGACAACTGCCAAAGCCTCAAGTCATTGCCAAAGCTTCCACCGAATGTAACGTATGTTACAGCATTGAATTGTGATTCGATTAAATCCCCTCCAGAACAATATCAACAACAAATATTTCCCACTTTTGCTTCAATGGAATCGGTATTTTGCCAGTTTTGCATTCGTCTTTCTATCTCTGTTTCTTTATATATAAAATGTCCCCTTCGTTTCTATTTTAGTATTTGACCACTTCTTATTTAACAGGTGACAGAGGGAGGCCCGCTTGAGTTTCGAGATGTATTTTTTGTCCCAGGAAGTGAAATTCCAGAGTGGTTCGACCATCAGAATTATTGCTCTCCAAACTCAGAAGATTATCCTCGTGCAATGACAACGATAGTGGACATGCCTGACAATTGCTATAAGAGTGAATGTTGGGGGATTGCTGTGTGCCTTGTTATTCAAGATTTGGTCCCATCTGATATAATAGATCGAGATAGTCATTCTTGGATTAGAAATATCAGGTCTCTTGGAGGCCCTCACCTTTTGATTGTCCATTATTGCGCTCAAAATAGGCAATTTAATCAAAGGAAAATTCTAATGGCATTTGATTTTAGGCCACCTTTTTTGAGGAAAACAAGTTACGCATGGCTTAAAATGAAGAAGTGGGGGTACCGTATATTTTCCAAGGAAGATGCTCAAGCATGGCGCAAAACAATGACGAGTCAATGCAGAATTGAAGAACTACAAAGTTCCGATGATGATGAAAACCAACTTGATGGAAAAGGACTTCCCAAAGATACATCTATTTCGGTCACGCTTTTTGAAAATGAAATTCTAGTATGATGCTTAACAATTTCTTTTTCCCAGAAATTTCATTCAAAGAAAACGTTCAATATGCTTCATATCAATTTATAAATTGTGAGAAAAAAAATTAGGCAAACTCTTTGGCCATAATAATCTATTCATTGTGAGCATCATTGAAAATTGAAATGAGTTATGATTCTTTTAAGAATTTGAACTTTTGTGATCTCTTCAACTAATCTTTTCAACTATTTTATTTAAATGATTTAGCTGATTTTCCTCATTTTTTTTGCAGCTCGGTGGGGATTATGAAATTGAGTAGATGTTTGATGAGCATATTTATGGATTGTATTTCAAGAGATTGCAGTGTCTGGAAGGTTCGAGATCGTCCAACGCCTCCTTAATTAATGGGCATTTAAACACTGCATAAATGATATTTTGTTGATAGTAGTAGATCTTTCTTATATACGTTGTGTAATTCTTTAACAACCGCTTTCCAGAATTTTCTGTTCACATTTGAGCTTTTTAAAGTTATGAACATCTTTTTACTTAATATTTTGGGCTTTATAAATCATTGCGTTACTTACACTTGATTTTATTCTTTTCTTTTAAATATGTATTTACACTGTAATTTTTTTTTTGAGCTTAATTTTATTTGTGGTTTAATTTTTAGTTCATTTCTTTACATTATGTCAATTTTAAAATATTATCAAATATATATTGTATTAATTTTGAGTCTTTTAAAATAATATCTCATGAAAAAATATTTTATAAATTATTTATAAAATTTATTATATTATCTATTCCTATATTCATTTCTTACTCCTAGTCCTCAAATGTTGGATCCGTAACTGTCGATATATGAAACCGATGTCCCACGCACAACCGCCATTGATTGAATTATTTGACTATCTAAAACGATCTAAACTGGTAAACTTGTTCAAGTATGCATAACTCAGTTATTCTTGTCTTGTCCAAAATTAGTTGCAGTTCATTTATTACAATTTCATCAAGATTCATTTTGTACAAATTTTATACATATGAATTTTAAATATTATTGAATAATTATTTTTTTATAAAAACAATTTGATTCAAATTGTTTAAAAGAGATTTTGATGATACACAGATTTTGTATATGTGGGGAACAATGATTGATTGAATTATTAGACTATCTAAAACGATCTAAACTGGTAAAATTGTTCAAGTATGCATAAGTCAGTTATTCTTGTTTTGTCCAAAATTAGTTGTAGTTCATTTATTAAAATTTCCTCAAGATTCATTTTTACAAATTTTATACACATGAATTTTAAATATTACTGAAAAATTATTTTTTTACCAAAACAATTTGATTGAAATTGTTTAAAAGAGATTTTGATGATGCACAGATTTTGTATATGTGGGGAACAATGATTCTGGGATAAATTTAGAAGTTTAAATAACACAAAAATAATATTTTTATAAGGAGCTGAATATGAAAAAAATTGTACAATTAAGTAACTAAAATTAAAACACCACTACAATTTTGAACACTAAGACTTTCATGGTTCCTTTTGAAACAATTTTAGAGAGTAGCTTAAGAAACCAGAATCTTAAGCTCAAATATTAACTTTGTCATTTTCATACACTTATTTTTAAACCTCGGATTAGTGGATATTTTGACCATGCCTTTCTCTTAAGTATAAGTGACACTTTTTTTTTTTAAAATATAACTATGACTCCTAACTTGGAAGAACAAAATAGAAGAAAACTAAAAGATAAATTAAACATATAATACCAAAGCATATACATAATTCAATTAGATTGGAACCATGAAATGCATACAATTATAGCCATTGGCTTAAGTAGCGTTCAATGTCCCTTGAACCTTAACCTTACCTTGCATATTGGATTTTATCTTGATTCTCTGTGTTTGTGATTTAGCCACTCCTATTATTAAAAATAATAATAATAAAAAAGCCAGCTTTAACTTCTGAAAATGTTTTTCTTGTAATAAATAAACAAATAATTAAATTATATTAGTATCTCATGTTTAAAATTGAAATTTTCATTACTAAAAATAGGGGTTTTGCTATTAGTTTTTTTGTATATTATTTTGCTTATAATTAAAATAAAAGTAAGAAAAAATTGAGGCAAGTGCATAATAACAAAATTTATATTAAATATATGGCAAAATCGTCTCACTATAAAAATTGCAAAACCTACGTGTTTATCCAATTGGATTAACTACTCACACTACACTCACTATAAGAATTTTAGGAAATTCCAATAGACAAAATCCATTACAATTTCACCAAATTCCACTGGAATTGGCCATTCCAACAGATATTAGCCAGTTGGAATTATCGGTTGGAATGTTGCTTATTGTATTGGCCAATTCCAACATCTCATTGCAATGGATTTCTCACTCCGATAAAAATTTCAATGGACAATGTTCATTGAAATATTTATTCATAAAATTTGTCCAACGAGTTCTTTCAACAAATTTTCCGATAGATATGTCCATTGGAGTACAATTCTAATAGAAATGTTCGTTGGAATTGTATCCATTCATAAAATTTGTCCAACGAGTTCTTTCAATGGATTTTCCAATGGATATGTCAATTGGAATGCAATTCCCATGGATATAATCCGTTGGGGTAGTAATTTAGTGTTTTTTTTTTGTTTCATTTATTTTTATCAACTCCTAGAGATATTCCAACAGATGAGTCCATTGGAATCATATTTCCACGGATTCCATTTGTTCGAATATCCATTGGAATATGAAAATATTTTATTTTTTAAAATTTTTTAATAGTTTGAAAATGTTCCAATGGGTCAGTGTCCATTGGATGTTTTGTTGGAAAAAAAAATCCCAATCACTTTTTTGTTTTCTATACTACCCAATTCAACAAAACAACACAAGGAATAAAAAAAATTACAGTAAACAACAAGTAATATCCAATGTGAGAAAATTCATATAATAAATAACATAATTTTTTTTATATAATATTTTTCATTCAATTAAATTAATAATACTTGAATAAACACCCATTCTAAAACCAACAGCACATATTCCCTCTAATTACCATGCAGTTGGTAGTGACAATGCAACTATTACCTGCAAGGCAAAGTGCAGAAATATTACCACCAGGCAATTTGCCTAATTTTTTGCCAAGAGGAAGGACAAATAACTATTATAAAAGCTAAAAGAGCATATCAAATAAGTAGAAGGCTTTGGAGTCCATTTACTTAATACATCCAAAATACTTAACAAGCACAAATAAAACATCATGAATCCATCTGGATTTCCTTCATTCCGTAAAATTTGCATCATTGCACTCCAATAGAGTCAAATTTCTATTCCTCTAATATCTTCTCCATTCCTAGAGAAATCTAGCTAACCAAATATCATGAATGAGAAATAAAGATTTGCAAAATTACACAAAATTATGAATAAAAGACACCCTTATGAGTAACCAATGAGATACAATTAATAAACTCAAAAAAGTTGATTAATTTACAAAGTTTCACCTGTGCTTTCCCAGGGAAGGTAGAACGTGAGCTCCCTATACAAGCATTCACATCGGTTGGCAAAATCCACCTTTTGGGTCTAGAAGACACAGATGATATGGCCTAAAATGGAGACTTGGCAAAAGTCAAACCCTCCATTCGAAACAACCCCAAATGTTTAATCAGCAAATTCAAAGGAAAAGCAAAGATAGGTATCAAATAGAATCAGCAGTTAGTATGCGCCACCCTTATATATATGCCGAAGAGATCGTCGTTCAAGCTGGTTCAACTTTCAAGCAAAAAAAGGCTTTTTTTTTTATTTTTCCATAATGAAAATTGGGAAAAGCAGAGGAAGAAGGGGGCTTATCTATAGTTATGGTGTCGTGAGTAGCTCACAGTTGATTTGAACACTGAAAACCTGTTGATGTAGCCGATCTACAAGATTGGTAGCTAAGTCCAAAAACCCAAAGCTGCTGGGCTGCTACTCGTTGATTCAGCTTAGATTCGGCAACCCAGATGAAGGTTGTTCGGTGTGTCTCGGGGCAAGTGAGAGGGAAGATGATGTTGATGCACTGGAGGGAAGCCGGAAGCAGTTGACGTGATTGGAGGAAGTAATCCAGAGAAACAGTGAGGAAAAAGTGTTAGGCAACTCTGTTGATGTGTGTGTATGTGTATGTAGTGTTTTTCATCAATTACTATTTTGAAAAAAGATTTAAAAATAAAGCGTTCTAATTATTTGGCCATTTCAACTAACAGGTCCATCGAAATATCCGTTGGAAGAGTTACTCTAACAAACTATTCCAACAGAACCACCTATCCGTTGCAATGTCCTACTATTGTCTTTTGTAGGAATTTCCGTTGGAATATTTCAACAAATTTTGTTCCATTGGAATATTCCGTTGGAAAATAATTTTTTTCTTGTAGTGACTTTAGCATAATCGCCAATATCAAAATTAAATATATATCCATTTAACAGTACTCGATTAATGTTGGTTAAAAAGAAAAAATCATTTTAATAAAGAAAAAATCATTTTAATAATTAAACATATATGAAAGGGCAAGAACAAGAAAAAAATAAAAAAATTGATTGGAAAACTTTTTTTTTTTTACTTTTAAACTTCTTTTCTTATTGGGTTAGTCTAATATACACACATGTGACTAAAACTTAACCACAAAAGAAAAAAGAAATTTAACACTTAATTGATTAAAAATTCACTACTTTACTTATTTATGATACAGATCAACTAGTATTCAATTGTTTTAATAAATTTATATAAAATTATATTTATGATATCAGTTAGTTTAATCATGGGTGAAATCAATTGGACTGGTAAAAGGCTATGATTTTCTTTTTTTTTTAGTTCACTATCCAGTTCAATTATTAGAACAATGTCTACAATTTATTACAAATAATTTGAATTAATTTGAAATTTATATCTTTTAAAACTAATGAAATGGAATTCCTACACACTAAATAAGACTATATAAATAAGTTTGAATTTGAAATATAAAAAATTAGAAATTTTAAATAATTGAATCTTGAGTAACTTTCTAGATTTAAAATCCAAGAAAGAATTGTATATAAATTTAAATGAATAATTCTTTTTTATATATAAATGTTATATTATTAGGAAGTAATAAAAAGGAAATGACATGAGAAAAAAATTGAGAGGAAATCCAGATTTTGGAAGAAAAAAATCGTAAAAGTAACACATGTAAAATAAAAATGGCAACTTTTATGAATAAATAAATAAATATAGATATCGATAGTGACAAGTTATAAGCTTTAAGGGGAAAAACACTTGCGAAAGATTTTATAAAATTTAACCCCATTTTGACCCACAGAAGCATAAGGTTTGGCTGAAAAAAAAATTCAAAAAATATGTTATAACACGTTGAAAATTATTTATTATTTATTAAAAATATGAAATATATTAATTATTTATTTTTAATGTTAAAATAGACTAATTATATATTAAAAAATGATAAAAATATTAATTATTTATTAAAATTTTTTTAAAATAATTATTTATTAAATATTGTAATAAACTAATCATTTACTACAATATGTTAATGTAGAAAACGTTATGGTATACAGGCATGGGAAAAATCATACTGCAAGAATAGCTGCCATGAACCCATTAAATTAGCCGTGTTTATAAAGGCTAACTACCATGGGGCCACTGACTATCTTTAGGAAGGCTTATTATTATGATGCCACTAACCTTTACTAGTATTTCATCTTTAAAATGAAAATTTTTCTAAATATTTTCATCTTTTAATAAAAAAATCTATTTTATGAAAATACTTAAAAGTATAATTGAAATTTTAATATTATAGCAGTAGTAATACGTATCATATATTATATGAAATTAATTTTTTATATATGTAAATATACTTAAATATTATAAATTAGTTGTATTGCATATCAATTTATAATTAACTTATTATAATATATAATGCGTATATAAGAATTTTTCTTATGAATTATTCACTTTATAATTAGGTGGGAAAGATTTTTCTAATTACGATAAACAGTTTAAATTTGTATACATAACAATAGTACTTAACATCACAAATTTGTATATAAGAATGTGAAAGCTAAAACTATAAGCAAACTTGTGCAACATTGTACTTAGATTTGGGTCAACTGTACAATCCAATAAATTTGTTTGTGGTTTGGGCCAGATTTACCATTCAAACAAATTAGTAGATGGGAAAAGATATTTACCTTAACCATAGAAGCAAGTAACCCAGCTTCACTCATGAAACTATTGATTTTTAAAATGAAAGGATCCAATGCTATTGTTCTACCACATAGTCAACGTATGCATAACTTGTGTTTTACTCAAGGTATCGTAGAATTGGCCTTCAAGTGAACTTCATTTCTGATAATTTTGCATAAAAAAATTGCAAGATATCATAATAAAATTTATAACTTTTCCTTGTCCAGTTGCAAGTTGAACAACTTACAAAAAGAGCAACACAGCTTGTATGTAAAAAGCTATGAGTTTTTTTCTAAATGGTTATAAGACTTCTTCTTTCTGTAACAATTTTTATTGTAAACTTTATAACAAATCATATAAGGATAATTGTCATACTTGCAACTATCGATATTGTTTTCTTAAAGATGAATAAATATGAAGCCATTGCAATTGCCAGAAATATTATTATGCCCATCAAATGCACAAAAACAAA
>JANHAO010021155.1:0-12607 GCA_026873985.1 Saraca asoca | reverse complement strand
TATTTACAAAGAATCACTCTTATACTTCAATAATTTAAGTCTAGGAACATTAAGATAACTCTATTTTCATAGAGTTATCAGATACATGCTTTGTGCATTATGGTATTATGTAATTACTACTGAAACTTGATGGAATTGACATCATATTTAAATTGATTTTAGCCTTATATGATGTAACTACCTTTATATATTTTTATAATATCATTCCTTTTGTTTATTGATTTTGAGAATAATATTTTAAAATGCTTATGGAAAGTAATAGATATTGTGTCTATATATTGAGAGAGATTTTCACACCATATAGTAATTGTGTACTTTTGAGTCATGTTATTGTTTATCAGATCATTAAGATTATATCTCATGTTGAATATAACTGATCTCTTAATTATTCAACATGAACTCTCTTACTATTGGTTGTTGCAGAAGCAAAAATAATTGTTTTAGATAGTTTCATAATTGTTTATATGAAAATGTTAATTGTTGATAGGTATTGCATGTTTTAAACTATGAACTATATATATATTTAAAGAAAGCAAAGTAATTAATACCTTATTGGAGATTAGGCATACTGGCATTAAATGATATTTTCTATTTGTTAAACTTATGTTTTGTGAGATGTATCATGATTGTATTGATGAGAGCCATAATTATATTTTTTGAATTTCTCACATATCATTTGATGAATTTCACTAGTTTTGGGTGTATAGTTAATGATTGTTTGTGTATTTATTCTTGGAGATGATAATCATTATTGTATATATGAGCATTTGGCATTATTTCATGTCACTTGCGCTGGATTCTTAAGACTAATATTGATCTTGAAGAATATTGTATATCTCAAAATGACATAGTTGAATCTCGAGATATTTGATTGAGATATACTTGATATGTTGGTGTAATGCCCAAGTTTTCACTAAATAATTGTTATAATGATTTATCTTATAAAGTATGAATATTGAAAACTTATAAGTATAAAATTTGTAAAACTATCTTGAAAAGATTTTAGCCATCATTTTACCCTATAATTGAAAATTTTATAGTATATGTTTTGAATGTTTTTATTTATTTAGATTATTTTAATACTTGTTACAAAAAAAATGAATTAATTATATTTTTTGTTGAAAATCTTGGATATGTTACTTATTTTGAACACGTAATAATTACATCATTTATTTTATTGAAAACTTAAAGTTTTAGAGCTTTTTAAAAGATGTTGTAGCTTTATTAAGTAGATTCTAAAACAAGTGGTAGTGTATTTAAAGTGTTTCTTTGTTTACACTAGCTATTCAATGAGTTTTAAATAAATTATAGATTTGATAATAAATGTTTTGGAGAATAAATGGATTATTTATAATTAAGGTTGTTTTAAATGTTTAAAAAATCATTGGTTTTTAATTATTAGATAAACACCAGGTTATGTTATGATAAGGTTTGAAGCTTAAGTTTTATTAAGTGTCTTTGAAATTTTTTTATAAGTGGATCTTTGTAATTTATGAAAGCATATTTAATATGTTATTTTAAATACCATAATTTTTTTAAGTGTGTGAAGTATATTCTAGTTGTAGTTGTAATGATCTAGAATTTAAAATCTATACATATTTATTTTATCTTATTAAGTTAAACTTTAGGTTTAGTTAAGATATATTTAATTTATTGTTTTAGTTACTTAGCATTTATAGTTGATTTAAATATTTGATGTGTTGTTTATTTTAACTACTAAATGACTAAGTAGTTTAATTTATGACATAAATTTAGTTATTGAATGTGTTTGAACTTTACCTAATTAAGTTTTAAATGTTGGAATATTTTTCTATTGGATTGCAATTAATTGGGTTGTTTTTATTGTTTTACAAAATGAGCTAAATTTAAACCTATAATGGTTTGTATAATGTCCAATTCTATGATCTTATATTTGTGGACAAAAGGTGCCTATTGGATTGATGTGTTTTGCAGTAGAGTGTAGACCTAATAACTTATTGGGCTCTTGATTGGTGATCTCAATGAGGTTTTCTATTCTACCAAGGTTAGGTCCCCTAACCACTTTTCATAGTGATTCACTCTTAAGCTATTAGAAAAATTCTCTCTGATAACTTTTGCCCATGGGTGCTATACACAGAGAAGGTAGAAAAGATCTAATCCAAATGATAATTATTTAATTGATTATAACCAATATAGATAGGAGATTTATATTACAATTATGCATTTGATATTTTATTTTTTATTTTAGTTTCAATATATTGTTAACATGTGGTATTGGAGCCTATTATATGGATTCAAGATTCAAATGAATGTTTTTTTCACATGATCTGTATGACAATTTTTATCTTATATGGGATTCATTAACAATTGTGCTTTATAGTTTTGAATTTTACAATTTATTTGTTGTATTATATGATAATTGCATGATCACAATTCTTTATAACTATTATGTTTTTTATGAAATTGTGAGTTATTGTAGATCATGATTTTATGAATCCCACACACGTAAATTTGTGTGTTTTAGTTGGATAATTGATGCAAATTTATTGCTTTCCGGTGTTAGTTAGAATTCTTGAATTAAGATTGTTATTTTATCATGATTACTTGGTTTTAGATTTTGATTTTTAGAAGAGTTAATGAGCTTATTTTACCCATTAATAATCTAGAATAAATTGGAGAAATTAAGATTGAATTGCACAATATTTTTGGATTAAGTTTTTGCATTAGTGTGTTTTTCCCAAACAACACAGTTATGAAAATTGTTACTTTTGCTAAAGCCGTCATTGCCAGTGATGCCTACTGCTAGAATGTTGCCGTCCGCTGAAGTGCCCTGAAGTTGCACATGCCAAAGTGTCATGGAAGCAAAAATGGTAGTTCAAGTTCCTGGGCGAAATTGGGGAGGTTGACATGCAATTGCATTTCAATGCTAGGGTCACTCTTAGGCTTGAGAGCGTAGGGCCCATGCACCACCTTTTGGTACTCAATTTTCGAAGATTTTTTCACCTTTGCAATTCATCCATGTGTATTATTTTTCTACAATTTTTAATTGTTTTGCCCTCTATGATATATATTTATTATATTTATCTCATTTTAATTAATTTAAAAATACTTTCCAGTAAAATAAAATTATGATATGTTTTGGAAAAATACTATAATATGCCTACTAGGTATTGGTAGATTTCACTCTCCCTAGTTGTACTCAATATTAGTACACTTTCTTGGGAAAGATGAGTATAAATGTTAAAAATCGACAATAATTTATTTATACCTAAATAAAATGAGATTGTGAAATATAATGCAATATGGGGTTTTAATGATCACTATTGATGCATGTTGCTTAGCAATCCATAATGGATTGGTCATATATTTTATAAATAATTATTTTAAAATTATTTGAATATTAGTTATGGGCTTGATTTTAATATCTTGGATCTTTTTGGGAGACTTATGGATTAATATGGGTAATTATCACCAAAGTGAAATTATTCATGTTGATAGCATTCCACAACACATGTTGCTATTAATTTGTAGTGGTTTGTAAGTGATGGTTGTCAAGATTGGCAAAGATAATGCTAAACTACCTAAGCTTATAGTCAGGATGACTTCAAGTTGAGTACATAAAGATAGGTGATTAACTTTTATGTGTTTATCGTGTAAAAAGGGGGTTGGATAGTATCTAATTAGATATAGAAATTAAAATAAATAGTTTGAATGCATAGAAAATAGAATTAGAATTGAATGGAAATCAAATGGAGAAAAGCTCAATCCAAGGGACTTTTGCAACCAATTTTGTGACTGATCCTTAATACTAATGTTTCATTCCCTTTTTCACCACTTACCCAAGAAACTAATTAACTTAAGCACCTAATTAATTCATGCTAATATCTTCTTAAATTGTCTAACCAAGCCAGCACCTAATTAATTTTTATTGCTAAATTAGTTGAAGCCTATCACCTTAACTAATTTACCAATGGTATTAAGATCTAAAAACACCAAGTTTAATTAATTAAATTACCCTAGTAGCAACAAAACTAATTATCCTCAATTCTTTAAGAAAATTGACTTACCCTAATAGCAAATCAAAATCCTACTGCTACTTTAATCAAACAACCATAAACAACAACAAATTACCTATGGAAATTTAGCTAGCAATAAATCACAATGAATAAGTAATTAATTGGTCACCTTAATCAATCATCCAAAACATCATTAGTATTAAAATAGAGAATCAAATTGGGAATAAATTGGAATTACAAGCAAGTCTCACAATTAACGAAAGAATTGGTGTAGAATTTCCCTTAGATTAAAGTGAAAGTTCACTTACACTTTAATACAAAAATAAAATGGAAAAATAAAAGGAAAGAAGAAACTTAATTAGGATTGAAGTCTTGCCCTAGTAGAGCTCCTCTCCACCAAATTAGATATAATGTAAAAATGAATCTTAAAGTGATTACAAATGTGGCTCAGCTAAATATTTATAGGCTCACTGCATAGTCTCTTGATTGGGCTACTGATAAGGATTAGAAAGAGGCTTAATTGGGCCTGAGTCTCTTATGAAATGTAGCTTTGTCTCTTGGGTGTCCAATGGCCTTAACCTTGCATAAAAATTTGATTCCTAGTTCAAGTTATGGGCTAAAAACTAAAACAACTTTTCAAAGTAGTCCAAACCATAACAGAATTTTACACTTAAGGCCACAACCATGAAACTAATTGAAAACGGTGTAGTTTGATCTCAAGCCCTCCATGAAAGTTTTTAGAATGGATCTTAGCTATCCAATGGGCTTAGGTTTGCACCAAAATAATATGTGAAACTCCACTTATGTTGAAAATATTGAAACTAGCTCTAGGTCATAGGATAACCTCTGTTTTAGTCTGTGGGCTTTATTTGACCTTCAAAATGGTTGAACTGGACCTAGGACTCTTCATGAAAATTTTAGATCTTTCTCTTAGATTTCCAAAGACATAAATATCACCTGAAATTAAAGTCCAAAACTCAAGATATATCCCAAAACCTAAAAGATTCTAAAATAGGGCCAAATTATTGAATTAATTCAATTAAGCACAAAAGCTTAGCAAACCACAAAACCAATTACAAGTATTTAATTAAACACATAAACATGACAAAAGACTAAGTATAAATAGATATAAAATATGTATAAATTTTGTTCATCAATAAGCATGTGGAGACTAAGTGAGAAAGAGTCCAAGTTTAAAGTAGGCAAGGATCTCAAAGTTATAGTTGAATTTGTAAGAGATGTTATGTTATATTTAGAAAACTCTGTTAAAATTACTTTGAATAATGTATTTTATGTTCCTTATTTTAGACATAATTAGTTTCAATTTCTCTTTTGGATAGGCTTAGATATGAATTTCTATTTGGTAATTGAAAGGTTGATATTTTGTTAAATTTTGAATCTATTGGTTTTGTTGTTCTTGATAATGGATTGTATAGATTTCTTTTAGCCTTTGATAGTCCTTATGCCTTTGTGAATGTTGAAAATGAGGTTGCAAATAAATCTAGAATTAAGGAAAGATGAACTATGTTATGGCATATGCAATTAGGATATATATCTAGGGAAAGGGTGGAGAGGGAATATTCTTCCTTCCCTAGATTTTGATGATATAGACATCTTTGTGAACTATATTAGGGGTAAATCAACTAAGATTAGAAAGAAAGGCACTACCATAGTTTTGACCTTTTAGAGATAGTTCATATTGATGTATCTAGGTCATACTCTCCTACTATTTATGTGTGTCGTTACTTTGTCACATTCAATTGATGACTTTTCTAGATATGGCTATCTTTATTTGATAAAAGAAAAATATGATGTACTTGAGAGATTCAAAATTTTCAAAATTGAGTTGAAAAGCAATTGGAAAAAGTCATCAAGATTATAAGATTTGGTTAGTGTGGTAAATATTATGGTAAGCACGATGTGTTTAGGTAGCACATGGGACCATTTGCCAATTTTTTACATGATTGTGGAATTGTTTCATAGTATACCAAGCCTAGTAGTCCTAAGAAAAATGACATCATTGAAAGGTGAAATTGCACACTTATATGCATGATGGGGAGCATGATGAGTGGAACCAATTTGTAGGAGTTTTTGTGATGTGAAGCCATCAAAACTTCTTTGTGCATCCTTAATTGAATTCCAAGCAAGTTTACACCCAAAACACCCTTTAAGCTTTGGATTGGTAGGAAACCTAGCTTAAATCACTTTCATGTTTGGGGATATACATCCAAGCTCAAAATTTATAACCAACTGAGAAAAAACTTGATCCATGATCAATTTGTTATTACTTCATTGGGTATTTAGATCGTACAAAAAGATACAAGTTCTACTATGCTATGAGAGGTACAAAAATAGTTGAGTCTATGAATGCAAAGTTTCTTGAGTTTAACATTACAAATGTGGCATCCAGTCCAAGGCATAATGAAATACAAAAAGAGGTTGTTGCCATCTTTATCCCACTAACTATACCTAGTCAAAGTATTACATCTAAACCATTTGCTCACATTGAAACACATTAGAATGATGAACCTCTAGTCATTGGTCTTACTAATGTTAAGGCTCATGTAGTTACTTCCACTCAAGATCCTTAACCTATTCAACTTATAGAGCAGATTCCAGCCAAAAGATCAATTAGATAGAGAAGAGCGGCAATCTCTGATGACTATTATATCTATCTTGGATAGAGTGAGTATAACATTGAGCATGTTATTAATCTGACTTCATACAACCAAGTAGTAAACATTTAGTACTCTGATTTATGGATAAATGCCATGAAGGAAGAAATTTATTTGATTATTGATAATAAAGTATGGGATCTAGTTGAACTTCCAGAGAATTACAAGGCAATTGACAACAAATGGGTCTACAAGATGGATAAGACTTAAATGATTGGATTGAATGGTTTAAAGCAAGATTGGTGACCAAAGGTTTCAATCAGAGAAAGATAATTGACTATGTTGAGACTTTTTCCCAGGTCTTTTCTAAAGACTCCTTTAGGATCATTATAGCTTTAATTGCATATTTTGACTTAGAGCTTCACCAAATGGATATTAAAATAGCTTTACTTAATGATGAACTCATGGAAAAAATCTACATGAAACAACTTGAAGGATTTTAGGTTAGTGGGAGTGAGAACATGGTGTGCAAATTGTGAAAATCAATATATGGTTTAAAACATGCATCCCCTCAATGGTATTTGAAGTTTGATGAGTTAGTTACATCTGTGGGTTTCATTGACACTAAAGTTAATCAATATATTTATCTTAAGGTCAGTGGGGGTAGTTTTATTTTACTTGTGCTTTACATTGATAATATTCTGTTAACTAGCAATAACTTGGGATTGCTACATGATACCAAACAAATGTTATCTAAAACTATTCACATGAAAGATCTTGGTCAGGCATGTTTTATTTTGGGGATATAGATTCATAAAGACAAAACTTGTAACTTGTTGGATTTGTCTCAGAGATTGTACATCAACAGGATTTTTAAAAGATTTGAAATGTAGAACTGTAAAATTAGGGATGTTCCAATTATTAAAGGTGATAGGGTTTGCAACAAGCAATGCCTGAATGAGATAGAGAAATAGTTGGTGCAAAATTTGCCTTATGCAAGTGTAGTATAAAGTTTAATGTATGCTAAAGTTTGTACCAAACCAAATTTAGCTTATGTGGTTAGTGTTCTTAGCTGATGTTTGTCTAACCATGAGAGAGATTATTGGCGTGCTACCTAGAAAATGATGAGGTACTTGCAAAAGACCAATAATTACATGCTTGTCTATAGGAAAGTTGATAACCTAGAAGTAATTGGATAGATAAACTCATATTTTGCTGGATCCTCTAACAATATGAATCTACTTTAGGTTACATCTTCTTGATGGAAGGAAGTGCTACATCTTCGAAAAGTGTTAAGCAAACATTAACAGTTTCTTCGACAATGCAAGTAGAGTTTATTGCTTATGATGGTACTACTTCTCAAGCTCTATGGTTAAGAAACTTCATTTCAAGACTCCAAGTTGTTGAGTCTGTTGCGAGACCATTGAAGTTTTATTGTGACAATAGTGCCATGGCATTCTTTACTAGAAACAATAAGAGTTCCATTAGGTCCAAGCATATAAAGCTTAAATGCCTCATGTTATGGGTAAAAAATTGGCTTTGAAGAACAAGTCAGTAAGGGCCCAGCAGACGCTAAGTTACCTAGCTCACTAAAGACACCCAACGAACACTACCTCATGTATTGCTAGAAGGAAATGTAGCGAGAACATGAGAAGCTTGTCTCGTCAAGCAACCATCCATCCTGCTCAAGCTTGCCACACTAAGAAGCAATACCGAGCTCGCTACGCGAACAACAACAGTGACCCCCGAGCCAAGAACCTCTGCTCAAAGAGGACAAGCACCTCGCCTAGCCAAGAGCTCGGTGAGGCTAGGTGTTGGACAAGACTTATACTAGTTCATAACCAACAAGAGGGGCTCACCCCATAGAAAGTGGCCTGTAGCAGTCGAATTGTAGGAGATCTATTATTTTTTACATTTATTTCTCAATGTAACAGAACTGTAGCTTGTAATCATTACATGTAATCCCTCATTCCTCTATAAATAGGAAATTATTGTTAGAAGAGGAGGAGGCCGAAAAAAATAAGGCAAGGACTCTGTAAAATGATTTTCAATATAATAAAAATTTCGTCATGGACGTATGGTTTGGTATCATCCGAATTTAACTAAACCACGTTAAAATACTGCCCCTGCCCATCCTCCTTCCTCTCCTTTTCCCTCTCCCTCCATCCTCATGCTTTAGAAGAGAGCCTTGGGTCCAAGAATTCATCTCCGTTGGCAAGAGTTTGGGTCTGAACCAAATTTTACTGTCAACATTTTGGCCCCTATCTGTGGGGACCTATTAGCTTTTTGAAGTGTTCCTTGCAACTACAATGGTGAGAGGAAGGACCACGAGAAGTTCTAACACTCTAGTGGCATAGCCGATAGACATTCCCACTACCGAAGCTCACTGCCAGCAAAATCACTCCCTCAGAATAGGAGAGACACAAGCATCTCACCAACCTCAGCAAGTGCTTGAGGGTATGGTAAAAGAGTTAGCTAAAGCTATGAAAGCACTAGTGTAGGCACAAGCTCAGGGTGCATAAAGGTAGGAAGAAATCATGGTGCAACTCTAGCAGTTCCATAAAGACACTTGGAAAGAAACTCATGAAGATCACGATAGTCAACAACTGGGGGCTCACAACGAGTAGAAAGCTCCACCCCTCAACTCAAAACATGGGACTTGATAATGGAGGAAGTCCTCCAAAGGCTGAAACAACTAGAAGAGTGCTCGCAACCTTAAAGCAACCTACTTCTCTACGAGGGAAGCTCACCATTTTCTGTGGAGATTGAAATGCAGCCCCTCCCATAGAAACTCAAAGTGCCCATGATCCCACTGTATGACAGGAATAGCGATCTGAGTGACCATTTGGATGCATTTATTATCCAAATGGACCTTCAAATAACTAGCCCCCTGGTCAAATGCCATGTCTTCTTGGCCACATTAAGAGGAATACCTCGGGCATGGTTCAGAAACCTCTCAGCTCATAGTGTCAATAGTTGGGAAGAATGCCAAAGAAAATTCGTTGATCAATACTGGCATTGAAAAGGTAGCTCGCACCTCCCTATCAGCTTGGAATGATCTCTCAGTGCAAGGGCGAATCACTAAAAGATTATATAGCCAGGTTCAGGCATGAAGCCAACTCTGTAGAAAACCCATCAGAAGGAAAGCATTTTAATAACAATTTCAGTGAGACTCTGCAAAGTTAAAAAGCTGTACAAAAGCCTTTACAAGTCCCTAGCTCAAGATCTCGTTGAATTATATGAGCGAGCTGTCAAACAAATAAGATGGGAAGAAACCTTTGAAATGGAGGAACCCAAGTAAAAAATGGACGCCAGTGGTCCTACTACGAATAGAAAGAGGGGTGATGAGAGTCACAGTTACGCCCACAGTCCTTAGCTTGCAAAGAAGGCAAAGCCCCAGTGACTCGGAGGCCGCTTCAAAAGTTAGAACATCTTGTCAGACATACAAGATAGGATTTTTGCTGTGGAAAGGCACAATGAAGACTTTGGGAAGCCTAGGCCAATAAGAGCTTCCATCAAGTCCAAAGATTCAAGCAGATTCTGTGCTTATCGCAACGAGGTTGGACACACCACCTCAGAATGTTAGGCATTAAAAGATGCCATAGAAGACCTCATCAGAAGAGGCTAATTACAGGATTATGTGGTGAGGCCCTCAGAACGACAAGCTTAGCAAACCCAGCGAATTGCTGGTCGAGAGCCAAAAGCCTTCCATCAGAACCATATTCTAATTCTGTAACATTTTCTTGAGATCAACAACAATCTTGAAATCTCTGTATGAATTGTCCAGTGGAACACTGTTTCAAAGGAAGCACTCTACATTGGATCAATGAAATTCATAGTCGATTGGCCAAAATTCAAAAACACTACCTAGCTAGCAACAAGCTTTCACTTCACCATCACACAAAAAACTCATCCGAGGGTGAGACGGCCTAAGAGCCTACCTCACGACTACAAAAAACTCATCCGAGAGTGAGATGACCGAAGAGCCTACCTCGCGACTACAAAAAAAAATTATTCGAGGGTGAGATGGCCTAAGAGCCTACCTCGTGACTATCAAAAAAACTGTCCAAGGGTGATATGGTCTAAGAGCCTACCTCACAACTACAAAAAACTCATCTGAGGGTGAGACGGCCTAAGAGCCTACCTTGCAACTACAAAAAAAATTCATCTGAGGTTGAGAAGACCTAGGAGCCTACCTCACGACTACAAAAAAGCTCATCCAACGTTAAGATGGTCTAACAGACTACTTCATGACTACAAAAAACTCGTCCGAGGGTGAGACGGCCTAAGAGCCTACCTCACAACTACAAAAAACTCATCTAAGGGTGAGACAGTCTAAAGGCCTACCTCGCCACTACAAACCAACCTCGCGACTATAAAAAACTCATCTAAGGGTGAGATGGTACAAAGCCTACCCTAAGAAATGAAAACTTGTCTGAAGGTGAGATAGCACGAAGCCTACCTTAGCAACACACTCAAACCCAATAACGAGTTACGAGCTCGCCACAGCACAAGGACGCTGAAATGAATTTGTTACAGCTCTCATGCAACTAAGTATTCATAGCTAACATGAAGTTAGAAGATCACAGCTTGCATGCGACCTCCTTTTAGGTGTAGCTTACATGTGACCTGATTATTGCTCATCAAAGGCGATCAAATGACGAAACAATCAAAGAGTTAAAGATGTGGCTGATTGGTCAAGGAGACATTTCATTGATCTATGGAAATATATATACAGTGGTGCATAAAGCGTACAATACAACAAGAGCTTTGCAGAAAAGCTCATACATTAAAAAGACCTCACACAACGAGGTAAAATTACATCAAAAGAAGAAGAAATGCAGAAACAAAAGCAAAAAGCCTAAAAACCTAATACTACCATTCCAGCAAGAAAGTAGAGAGTTGGCTACCTGGAGATGAACTCCCACTAGCAGGAAGACCAGCAACTCTACCCCTATAGTCTTCCCATCCCCCTCCGGTGGTTCTTTGGACCAGACTCAGTGCAATTCAAAAAGGCACCAAGAGTTTGGTTGGTAGAGCTGGATTCTATGGAAGGACCCAGAGGAGATAATCTAAGATCTGTACAAGACTCCCCAAGAGCCCACAAGATAAATCCTGTGGGGAAGTCATGTGCAACAGGCCATCCGTGCTTCCAAACACTCTACAACAAGCCATCCATACCTCAAAAGGCTTCGCCAGAAGCCAAGTTACCAAAAATGCAGGGGGCTCAATTGAATCCTCCATTAAGCTCTCCTATGAAAAAAGGAGAAGACCCCTAGAGGTATAAAAAGACTAGCTTGGTGCACCAAAGAGTCTAGAAGATATCTGGCTAATCTTAATCAAATGGCCCAAAGCAAGCAGGAGTGCCACACCAATGGTTGGAGATTACGAATAGAAAAAAGCATGGTCTGAAGTAGAATGAAAAAATAGAAGAGAAATCTAAAATGAAAATTTAGTTAGGCAAAGACTTTGACAAAGAATTTGGATGAAGCCTCAGAAAAATCATAACTCCCAGTCCGCAAAGCGAACTGAGAGTTAGGGGCTTATATTATAGGTAAAAAATCAGCTTTGAAGAACAAGTCAATAAAGGCCTGGCAAACACTAAGTTACCCAGCTCATTAAAGACACCTAGCAAACACTACCTCATGTATTTCTGGAAGGAAATGTAGCGAGAACATGAGAAGCTCATCTCGTCAAGCAACCGTCCATCTTGCTCGAGCTCGCCACACTAAGAAGCAATAACGAGCTTGCTAAGTGAATAACAACAGCAACCCCTGAGTCAGGAACCTCTGCTTGAAGAGGACAAGCACCTTGCCTAGCCAAGAGCTTGGCAAGGCTAAGATTGGACAAGACTTATGCTAGTTCATAACTGATAAGAGGGGCCCACCTCGTAGAAAGTAGCCTATAGCAGTTGAATTGTAGGAGAACTACTATCTTTTACATTTATTTCTCGATGTGATAGAACTGTAGTTTGTAATCATTACATGTAACCCCTCC
>JANHAO010021154.1:0-12602 GCA_026873985.1 Saraca asoca | reverse complement strand
GGAAGTTGGAACCAAGTTTCCGTCATTTTGATGCATGGATCAACATTGCCATCAAAATACTGAAAAGTCTACTTTGATTGGATTTAGGGTGCAGTTTTTATGGTTTAAATCTCTAGTTTAAATAGTTCTTCCTGTATATACAATGGAATCTGAATGGGGTAGTGCCTATTTGACAGGGAAAACAATAAATAAGATGGTGATTAAATGAATGAATGCAACATTAAGTAAAACTTATGCGGGCAAGAGATTGATCTGTGTATGTTGTTGCCCTATATGGTCATGGTTACTTAAGTTTTTTTTATTGACCAATAAAATATCACAAGTTATTTGATAAAAATTTAAATAAAATATTCCTTATTTTATTTTTTTTATATGATATATTTTAATTTATGAACATTATTTTATTAATTATATATTTTTTTTATAATTTAGAATTTATATTAATGTATGAAATAGTCAAAAAATTATATTAAAATTGATTTTAAAAAAATTATATATGTAATTCTATTATAAGGATAATTTTGTCATTTTCATATAATTTATATCATATCCTATTATTATCCGGTCCACTTCAAATACCGGATAACATAGCATAATCCTGTCTTATAGGTTATCTTGTGCATATCAAACACTGAATAGCATATGAGCTTATCAAGCTCATATCCTATCCTACTCTTATCCAATCTTTTTATCCTATCTGCCATTATTCTATCATAACCACCAAACGAGCCCTTATAATTTGATTCATATAAAACATAAATTCTCATAAAAAAAATTAAACTTTTTAAAAAATAAATTCTCTCACAAACAACTCAAAAAATATTTAAAATTATTTACTTAACAATAAAAATAAAAATTCTTACAAAAAATTGTTCTTTAAAAAAAATAAATAAATAACTTTCTACATTTTATAAAAAAAATAAAACTTATCAAAAAAATTTACTTTTTTTATTTTATCAATTAATGATCAATCAAATAATATATTCATTCATTACTTAGCCATAAGTTTCTTCTTGTAATTCCCAACAACATGATATAATCTTTAATAGTTATATTTTAATAAGAATTATATATACCAAGAGAATGAATGGATCAAACCCAGATTCCAGGAAAACGTTCAACGTTATAATGTCTAAAAACCCTTGCCCGTGTACTTGTATAAACATATTGCTCTGTGGGGTAACTTTTGCAACTAGTTTTGATACCGGCACACCCTTAATAGGTACATCCCTCTGGGAATAAAAGCAGTTTAAAATAATAGAATATTTTCGATCATGTTCAGGATATTCCTTCCATACAGGAACTAATTCTAAACGCATAAAAATATGGCCACACAGCATACCATCAATAATTCTATACGGTTACCATGAGAAGTTAACAGGACAAGGGAATACTTAACCAATAAATCCCATTTCAACGAGAATAATTCCTAGTATAGAGACTCAAAATAAGAGAGACAAAGTTGAGATTAAAGAAGGGGCTTGACGAATTAAGGTTATGAAGTGAGTTAAATTCCATAAATTTGGAAAAAGTGCAGAGTTAGACCTACTTCCTTGAACTATCGTTTCATAACTTGGGATAAAATCAAACATAACATTAATTGATGTTACAACTCTGGATTAATTATCAAAATTTCATTAAAGTTTTCACACGTATGCATACTGATTATAACAAAGCCATCCTTAAAATATGGTCCCATCATAAGGTCATGAACATCAAGCGGTTGCACCAGCTAGTTGTTTGGCAGTGTCAGCTCTTGCCATCTGGGGCGGCTGCATTCATATAAGAGCACATTAAATATTGTAAAAAAATGGAGCTAGTTTCATCAACAGAAAAGGATGAAATCATGAAACTTTCATAACAATATCTATCTAAGCGAACTTTCATAACAATATCCATCTGAGCCCAAAACGCAAAGTCCATATGACATTCTGCCATCAAAACCATTCGTCCAGGGCTGTATCCAAATCGCAGCTACCAAGTCCACATGAAATTTTATAGTTTCTGAAGCAGCCCCAATAAGGAAATGTAATAAAATAAAAACAATCTACAGGATAAAAAAAATTTCACGGTTACGAGTTTCTTACCATAGCCAACTCCTGCTCATGCTTTGGAATAAAAGCAGTATCGACCTTGCCATTTCTGAAATCCTGTATTACAGGCAGATATGCACTTAGATTCCTTTAACTTCTGACAACCCAAAAACATTTCTCAAGGATGCATACAAAAAAAAAAAAAAAAAATCAAATGAAAGGTGCACGCACCTCTATGTCAAGGATAAGTTTATGATAATCAATTGTCGTCGGAACCCCTGTAACAGAGATGTCATTATTATCCATACCACAGCAAGGAAAAGATTCTTAGCTCCTTTTCCCTTTTTACACGAGGTTCGTGTGCGCTAAAGTTCATTGACCAATGTGCAATAAAGAAGAGTGCGTGGTCAATTGAGTCTATTCCTACATTGGGCATGCAATCCGCTTACTGGAGATATGTTACTGATGTTATAATCACAATCATAATCATGCCATTTTACCTGTGATAACGGTGTCATCAAGTGCCCTCTTCATGCGTTCAATTGCTTTTTCTCTTGTTGGAGCCCATACGATTAACTAAAAAACAAAAAAAAAATCCAAGTCAAGACAGGAGTAAGAATTTCAAAATGAGCATTCATAGGAACAGATGGTAAGGAGTCATATATGAATCAGCCTACCTTTCCAAGAAGGGAATCATAGCTTGGCGGAACCACATAATCAGGATAAACATGGCTGTCCATTCTGACAAATGGACCCCCAGATGGCAGGTACGCTGTTATTCTACCTGTTTGTTTGAGAGAAGAAACTCCCTTAGCATTAGTGAAAATAAAATAAAAATAAAAAATGACCATTGAATGCAATTGTCCTAACACTAAGCACTTATTTTTCATGGTTCAAGTAAATAATATTAGAGAGCTGGTATTAAAAGGCAATTTTGTTTTATCTTTTAAAAACATGCTAGCAGAAATACGGCACTGATGCATCAAAATACCTGGCCCTGGCCTAAATCCCTTAAAAGCATCTTCTGCATTGATACGGCATTCAATAGAATGTCCTCTGAGCACAATATCTTCCTGTATACAAAACTACTTTCAGAACAAGACTATTAGGCATGACAATTGAAATATTTCCTCCCATACCTGTTTGTATCTAAGTTTTTCTCCCATAGCTACAAGAATTTGCTCTTCAATCAGATCAACAGAGGAAATCATTTCTGTCACAGGATGCTCGACCTGATGCCAATGGAAAAGGAAAGATAAGAATAAGTAATTATGCAGAACTCCCACAAATAGAACACAAGGCATTACACACCAAGAATTCATTTCAGGTTTATTCCATTTTTGACAAGTTTATAAGAAATAAGTTTGGACCTGAATTCGAGTGTTCATCTCCATGAAGTAAAAGGAACCTCTTTCGTCCAAGAGGAACTCAACTGTGCCAACACCAATGTAGCCTATAGATGCAGCGGCTGCAACTGCCGCATCACCCATTGCCTTCCGCAACTCTGGGGTCAATGCAGGGGAAGGTGCTTCTTCCAGCAGCTTCTGATTTCTCCTCTGAATGAAAAAAACAAAATAAATAAAACTGGACATGTCAAGTATTGGCAAAAAGGATTATAGAAATGAAATGTGAAATAATCAGAACACCAATATTTGAAGAGGTGATTTATTCAAGATTGACATTATCAAATAAAACAATTTCCCCTTTTTCTGTGTTTTCTCAGATCTAAGTATCTTTGTTAATTGTTATCACATAGCATCATCACTAGATACGTAAGCCGCTTGTCATCAGATACTAATGTATTAGTGATGCAAGTACAACTATACAAGTAGAACCCCATAGGGGATAAAATATAATAGGTAACTTAGTACAAAATAACCAACATAATGGGCAATCCACAACAGTAGGACATGAAATGAAGCCACAAAATGGATGTTGCTGTAATCCTTATGTCTCTAGGTTTCAAAACAATGAGAAAGGACAAAAAGCAATAATGTGTCCTAAAATGCACACATAGTTTTTGGTTTGGACACACCACAGCCAGAAACCGCAAGGAGTTTACAGAACTTCCTTTTCTGAGAAATTCTAAACCTTATCTTTTTAAGTCAATTTGATTGTCAAATAAGAACCATGATAAGAACTTTTATAGTTAATTCACAGCATATGAACCAAAAAACAGATTAGCAAACAGCTTTAAGTCACAGACAGATGATAAATTAGTGTGCAAGGTAGTCCATGTTACCTGGATGCTGCAATCACGCTCTCCAAAGTGAACAACATTACCGAATTTATCTGCTAGTACCTGTAAAGCCATACAATGGACGATACATGAACTATTCAGTTAGATGATGGGGTAACTGGACAATGAGTTGCAACATTAGAAAAACAAAACCTGCAATGTATATTTATTTAAGCCAGCAATAAAACATTCAACAATGATGAATTCAGTTGTAAATGCTTTAATAAGAGTTAAGAATTTAGTGAAACAGACTTTCAAGCTATCAGCACGGCAGTTTCCTTATATGTAGCCCATGTGGAATACTCAATTCGAGTAGTTTATTTTTTCAAACTATTGTAAGCCAGTCTATTGCTAGAAATGGATGCTGAAAGGTGTTTCTAAATTGTTAAAAACAAATGACTGTGAAACAAGAAATTGGCATTAATTAGACTCATTCTTGAGTAAGTGAAATTTAAACTGAGTTGGATATAACTTTGTGGAGTGATAATTTTTTCATCATTGATTAGCTTAGCTAACTAAATGGAATAATGCTATCAACTAGTGCATTGAGTCTATATCAAAGCCTTTGAGAGGACATAATTATAAACCTCAATAAAACAAAGGAGATAAAATTACTTGGAACTCAATGTGCCTTGGATTTTGAATGTACTTTTCCAGGTAAACTCCATCATTGCCAAATGCAGCAGCTGCCTCACTCTTAGCTTGCTGCAAGGAAATGAAATCAAAACAAATTTACCAAAAATAGCACACAATTGTTCCATTTAGCAATATATACATATATTGATACAAGTGGAACAACAACCTATATAAATCAAGACCCACATAACCTTCCAACTTTCAGAAATTTCATGAGGGTATGAGGCCCTATCTCTACAATTTAATTGTGCAGCATATATAGTGATGATATGACAACTGATGGAGATATTTTAGTATTTTAGTATTCATTGGCCCAACTAAAACTCAAGAATTCTTGTTCTAAGACTATAGTCACAAAATAGATAAAATACAACAATATACATAAGCTTGATGGAGTGGTATTGAAGGAAACAAAGAGACGTGCGCATGCTCTTCATTGATTTGAAAAAAGTCTCACAAGAAGTTCTGGGTAAAGCTTTAGAGAAAAAAGGAGTTCATATGGCTCATATTTGGGCGATGCAAGATATGTATGATGGTGCAGTGACTAGTGTGTGGACCCATGGAGGTGTAACAGATTTTCCTATAACAATTGGTTCGCATAAAGGGTCAACTTTGAGTCCATACTCGCTGGGTACATCCAAGACCCTTGATGCATGCTTTTTACAGATGATAAAATCCTTGGAGAGGAGTTGAGGAGGTAAATTCTAAACTTGAGCTACAGAGAGAGACTTTGGAATCAAAGGCTTTTCGTTTAAGCAGGGATAAGATGGAGATATTAAATGCAAGTTAGTAAGAGATAGGATAGCAATGTTTTAGCATTGAAGATTGGGGATGATAACATGCGAAATTTGAATGATTTAAGTATCTGTGATCCACTTTACAAGGAGTTTGATGGGATGTCACACATAAGATCTAGGCTGGGTGGATGAAATAGAGAAATGCTTAGGGATAATTTGTGAATGCAAAATACCCATCAAACTCAAGGGAAAATTTTATTAAAGTGCTATAGTAGTGAGTGTTATGCAGTAAAGGGCCAGCATGAGAAAAACTAAGTGTGGTGGATATAAGAATGCTGAGATGGATGCGTACACATACAAGAAAAGACAAGATTATGAATGAATGTATCAAAGAGAAAGCTGGGATAGCACTGATTAATGAAAAGATGACAGAAACACTGTTCTCATTGAGTTGTTTGGGCATGTTAAAAGAAGATAGATGGATGTTCAATCAAGAAAGGTGGATTTATTGGATGGTAGTCCGTTTAAAAGTTAGAGGAAGACCAAGGAAAACATTGGAAGATATCTTAAAAAATGATCTCATCTTAAGTGGTTTCATGTAAAATACGGTCTTCAATAGAGCACAATGATATTTTTTCTTTTTCTATGTAATTGACACCATCTAATGGGATAAGGCTTGGTATTTTGTTCAACAATATACATAAGCATTTCTTCTACCCTATGATAGAATTTGCTTTCATCTGGTAATAGAGTAAATTTGATTATTGTGGCTTCTATATTCAAATTAATTGGAGTTACCCATATAACTTTTTCCTATGCTATTATAGCAGCTAGGAAACCAAAGACTGTAAATTATGCAGCACAAACAAGAACTTTTATCTCAGGGGCATACCTGTAACAATTTCACAAACTCATCAGGTTCTTTAGCAAGACGCATTCCACGGCCTCCGCCACCTGCTGTAGCCTTCAAAGCAAAATATGTTTGTCAGGTCACGTAAATTGGCAGTTTACTAGTTCTCTCAACATAATATAGCATTGGTATAGGAATAGGGAGGAGGGGGAAGGTAACACAACAAATTACTGTTGATTTTCACATTGTTCATTCTTCTAAAGTATTTTTAAGCATTTGGAGTGAAACAGAGAGAAGACCATATTAGTACTAATAAATATCTTTTTTCAATGTCATAATTAGCAAATATAACTATGGCTGTAAGTACAGTACTACTCATCCAAAGAATATAATCGAAGGCAAAGGAATTCATTCAGTAATTACACAAATTTGCAAGGGCACAATCTGAAATAGCTTTAAACAAGAATAGGGGTCACAACCAAAAGAGAAACCTTTCGAAACATCTAAAACCTAAATTAATTTAAACTCAGTCTTTTCTTATATACATAGAGGCATTATGAATGCAGTACAAGCCATCCCATAATAATTCCCTAATTACTAGAATATATCATCAACACCAAGGAAAGCTGGAATACACTTTAAATGGTCACAAGAAGGAGCAGAGGTTGAGATACAGATTAATGAGGTAATCTACCTTGATCATCACAGGGAAACCAATCTCATTTGCCAGCCTGATTGCTTCCTCTGTGCTCTGTTACAATGATACTTTTCATGAGTGAGCAGAAATGACCTCCACCTTTTATATTAAGAGTAGATACAACTTTTAATGCACTTTGGTCAACCGAATACCTGTAACAGTCCATCACTTCCTGGAACAGTGGGAACACCTGCTTTCTTCATTGTGTCTCTGGCAGTTGATTTGTCACCCATAACCCGTATACTGTCAGGCTGAAAAGTTTAACTAAATATTCAGTTTCACCTAATAATTGAAATAAGAAATTCTATAACCAAAATTTTTCTGTTAACGCTTAAGGTTGAACTTTAGTTGATGAAAACTTTCACCATTAAAACAGGAAAAAAAAAAAAAAACTGCATATTAGACACAACTTTGGAAGCATATCTTTTGGATAGGGCTTAAAGGCTACAGTTATGTTGTCCAAGCTTGATAACAACTAGCCCTGGATAGAAATGATGCGGTTATCAATTTGATGTGGTAGTGGCTTATTGTAGTGTCTGGAAATCAAATTCCTGTGCAACATGATAATTCAGCAACAAACTGGCATCAGGATTTAATGGACAAGTTCCACTGATTCTTCAAATCTAGGTGAGTTTCAGACGGTTAATACCATGTTACAGACAGCTCTATTGTAAATCTTCAAAATAAGGAAGGAGCTATCATAAAAGAAACAGACATGCTTGATATTCCAAAAGTTGCACTATCTACTTACGTTGGGCCCAATAAAATTAATCCCATGCTCTCTGCACATTTCAACAAAAACTGCATTCTCGGCAAGAAAACCATATCCAGGATGCAGCATTGTACATTTACGGCTGATAGCTGCGGACAGAACATTTGGAATCAATAAGTACCTGCTCAGACACAGAACAACATATATGTGTGAATTCATCATCACCAGACATTTTATGTCATACATCGCAGAGAGGGCGAAAGTAACATTGAACTTTTGGTGATAGAAAAAAGAGAATTGATTGACTAATTTAGAGAGTAACAAGAAACATGTGATACGTAAGAAAAGGCAGTAAGGCAGTAGGAATATAACTGGAGCAAGAAGAGAGCAAGCGCAACGAGGTAAATAACTTACGATTGACTACTGGGGGCTTCACCGATGCAAACAGACTCATCAGCCAATTTGACATGAAGTGCATCCTTATCTATGGTTGAGTAAACAGCCACACAAGGTATCCCCAATTCATGAGCAGTTCTAATCACACGAACAGCAATCTCTCCTCTATTTGCCACCAATATTTTATCAGCGTTACAAGTTGCATTGAGAGCCCCACTATGCAGTTGCCTTTGCCTTGCATGCTGCTGTTTACGACTAATTTGAGCTGTTTGCCTGGGAAAGTTGAGTTTATTTGCCGCTAAAAGGCTGCATTGGGAACTCCGTATTCCTCTAGTTCTTCCAAAAAACAAACCCTTGCATTCAAACAGCAACAGAAAAGAGGTTAAGAAATACAAAACACACAGAATCGCAAACAAATTAGAAGTTGTAGTCTGAGTAAGTGAGATTCATCATAGATCCCTTATTATTGTTAAGATAAGATTGCATGGCAATTGCAATAGAAACAAAATGAGAGATAAAGAGGTTGGCCTTACGACAGTGGGGGACCTGACAGAATGGCATACAGGCAATGTGGCCTCCATTTCGAGAACAAGATGAATGATCTAAGCCTAAAACAAAATAAATAAAGAAACGGAAGTAAAAGGATTTGATTAAGATCAGAAATAGAATGATGAAGAAGGTAGCATGCAGAATCCCCACCTCAAGAAAATGGGAAGGAACTTGATTGGATGGGACAGATGTGTGAATACTATTACTATAAATGAGAAGAAGAAGAGAAAAAAAAAACGAAGGAAGAGCTCCGACTTCGAAAATGTCGATCGATGAAAAAGAGGAAGTCAGTGTGGCATTGAAAGCTCCGCCTAAATGGTTGGAGACCTAACTAAGCTCAGTTGAAGAGAGAGAGAGAGAGAGAGAGAGAAGAGTTCAGATCCTCTGTTTTAGCTTCCTTTCCCTTTTTCTGCTTAATCACATCGGAACCGTTCAGATACGATCATTGGTTACTAAAATAACCACCCTCGCAGAATTAGTTATTTATATAAAAAAATTTGTTAATTATTTATTGTAATAAAGATATTTAATAAAATTAATTATTTATTATTAATTATAACATATAAAGATATAAATATATTTTATAATTTATTTGAATAGTATTTTATTTTAATAATACTTTAAATTTTAAAATAACATTTATCAATATTTTTCTTAAAACATCATTATAATTTACGATTTATTATATTTTTCTTAAAAATAATAATTATAATTAATTATTTATCAGATTTTTTAAAAAATAAATAATTATAATCTATTGTTTATTATATTTTTTATGAAATAAATAGTTATAATTTATCATAAATTTTTTATTAATAAATAGATCATTTTCTATCAAAAACAAGTTTATGATTATTAATTATTATTATTGTCGTTGTTCATATTATCATTCCTTATAAGTTAACGGTGTGAGAAAAAGAGGAATGATCAAATAATATATTTAATGCATATGAATAAATTAGAAAATAATTTATCATAAAATATATTTTGTATATATTTCTTAGGATTTTTTTATGTATCAAGGACAAGGGTATCAAAAATTGAATTAATCAAAAATTAAAGTGTCTTTTTGTACGTTAAATATCAAACAATTAATTAAAAAAGTTGGCTCCCTTAACTTTTTAAAATTAATTTTTTTAAGAGCCAAAAAGTTAACTCAAATAGTCATTTACTAAATACTCAAAATAGTTTATTGACTTAGAGGGTGTTTGATAAATAACTTTTTGATCAACTTTTGGCTAATTTAAAGGATTTTTACTGTTTGATTATTTTGAGTATTTGATAAATGATTGTTTAAATTAGTTTTTTGAGGGTCAAAAAACTAATTCCAAGAAACTAAGAAACCTAACTTTCTCAGTTAGTTATTTGACATATAAAGAGATAGCATTATCTCTTATCAGTTCAATTTTTGACACATTTGCCCTTAATACATAGAAACACCTTTATAAGAAATATGATTGAAATATATTTTATGATAAATTATTTCTTAATTGATTCATATGCATTAAATATCTTATTTGATATTCTTTCATTTTCTTCCACCATTAACATATAAGAAATAATAATATAAATAACGACAATAATAAAAATTAGTAACAATAATAAACTTATTTTTATCTAAAATTATCTATTTCTTAATAAAAATTTATAATAAATTATAATTATTTGTTTCTTAAAGAAAATATAATAAATAATTTATTTATTTATTTAAAAATCTAATAAGTATAATAAATAATAATTATCTATTTTTTTAAAAGAAAAACTAATAAATATCATAAATTTTAATTATTTATTTCTTAAAGGAAAATCTAACAAATAATAAATTACAATGACATTTTTTAAAAGAAAATTTTGATAAATAATATTTTAAAATCTAAAATATTATTAAAATAAAAGAATACTCAAATTACCTCTTCCTAGGTTTAGAATTGATCTTGCCCTTATATGCTATGCTTTTTGCCCTATTGTCAGCAAATCTTGTCATCTAATAGCACCATATCTATTCTATCATAATTATGACTAACTTATCCTTAGCTTATTGGATTATTCCATTAAAAGCCTTTGATATGTTGTTCATTATCATGTCACTTTTGGCATTGAATGAGAAAAATGGCATTACCCATAACTTTGGATCTATACCCTTCAAATGGTTGTAAGCCTCTATCTTGACTTTTTTAATTATTGAATGTGTCTGTCACATTCCTTATTGTTGGTGGCCTTAGTTACAACAAGCACTAAGTCTCTAATAATAACCCATCAACTACACCTTCTCTTAATATTTGCATAAATATGGCGTACACAAAACATGTTCTCTACATGGGGTAAGATTTCAACAAATGCAAATACTAGTTGTTGTAAGTATTGCAAAAATTTATTAGTAACTTAAAAAGATAAAAAGCACTAAATGGAGGATGTGCTTATAAGTGGATAGCTAAAACAATTTAATTACCTTTTGTTGGTCTAAGATGAAAGTTGGAGGTGTTCTTAATGTGCCAAAATCTTATAATAACAATACCCAAAACTAGCATCATAAGTCTTTTACTTCAACCTCCACAATTGCAATAGCCAATAGGAAATATTCATCGTTGGGGTCCTTTGCAACAGTAACCAATAGTTGGCCCTTATACATGCCCTTCAAGTGACAACCATTTAGGCCAATTATAGGCCTACAATCTACTAAGAAACCACACTTCATAAGTTCAAAGAACATGTAAAACCTTTGAAAACTTGACAAAAATATGAGTGAAGGCATTTCTAACAATAAATTTAAGGTTGAGTTTGGATTTGATCTCCTTAATTCATTACCATAGTCCCATAACTTTTCATATTGCTTATCATACTATTATCTAGCTTATTTTCAGCCTCTCATCTTGCCTAATAAGTCTTGTTAATAGTAATCTGGCATATGTATTGCTCTTCACAATGTCAATCACATCTCCCAACTTCATTTCCTGATTAATTCAAGTGGTCTTTGCTATCTTCTCAGCCACCCATTCAACAGATGCAAGTTTTCCCTTAATAGTTCTCACAGAAGTATGCTTGGGATTTAATGTTTTTGACTAATAAGTTTCAGAGCCACCAACCTTACTTATAAAGCACACAAATCATGATTTTCTGCTTTACATTTTACCTTACATCTATTTTCATCATTAAGCATATACTTCACATCCCTACTATTTGATAAGCACCACTTTTTCATGGTATCCTTAAACTATTTAATGGATGTGAATTCCAACCCCTTTTTTTTCATGGATAAACTTTTGTCATGTAAGGTTGTACTTTGGGTATTTAGGCCCTTTAACTTCCTCAGCATCATCATTAGAATCAAGCTTTATGTTATTCAAAGTTCTAGATTCATAGTCACTATCTAACTTTCCATCTAGCTATAATTTGATAATGTTGATGGTCTATCGACATTACCTTCATCATGCACTTTAGGTTCACCAGCATTCCTTACAGCATGCATTTAGGGGGCGTTTGCGTTTGGTACACTGATTCTTTTTTCGTTCATGGGAATCATATTTCCTGGGAATGATGATTCTCGAGAATGTTAAAAATATATTTGATTTACCTTAAATATTCCTGAAAATGTTAGACATCTCATATTTGGTTCTAATGCAACTTTCCTTGGAATATTAACATTTTTGTCAAAAATGCCCCTATCTGTATTAAGTTAAAAAAAGTTACTTCATATAATTAATGAACATTTATTTTTAAAAAATTATGTGTTTATTAATTTTTTATGTTTTGTAA
>JANHAO010021153.1:0-12602 GCA_026873985.1 Saraca asoca | reverse complement strand
TGGGGAAGTTTCCTTAGCCAAAGGGGAGGAAATTTTTTTGAAATTTACAGCCATGGCTGCCCCCTATGGTCTTGGAAACCCAACAAATTTATCATATCATTGTTGCCCATAATTTCAAATTTATTCTCATGTATTTAATCAAAATTTTATATATCTAATATAATTTTCATTAATTATATAATGTATAAACCATCCAACAATATTATGATTATTATTTAATAAGTTCATGAAAAAATTATGTAATTAAATAAAATAGTTAATTATATAAACAATAGATGTTTATTTGAAAATTTTGCATAGTTTAAAACTCCCATTCCAAAATTTGAAAGTTGATAGTAATATAATTCAATCACTCAAAAGAAAAAGAGGACTGTTTGTATTTTTACTATTGAAATTATAAGTTTGGATTAAAAAATATAAATTAAATGTAAATGAATAAATTAAGATAATAATAAAATAAAGCAAAAGACATCAATTTTTAGTACAAAAAACTTTTAATATAAGGTAAAAAAAAAAAACACTAGTTAAATGAAGCAAATTGAAAAGAAACAATATGGCACACGTACTTTTTTAATTTTACATTTATGTTGTACTTTGTTATTATTTATTTTATATTTATGACAATTTTTTTAAGTTTTATAATTACAATTCAAATATAAAATATTTTTAATACTTTTTATTATTAAATAAATCTCTTTGTATTTTTGTTTTAAAAATTTTGTTAAATTTAAATGTAATTATTTTTATTAATAAATTTGTATGAATTTATGTATTGTCAATATTAAATAGATGTTATATTGACAATATTAAATAGATGTTAACTTATTAACAAAAATTAAGAGTTATTTAAAATTAGTTTAGTACATATACTAAACCCATTCGCATAAAATTCTTGTAATATCTAAAGTTCATACATAAATATCGTCATAACTCATAAAGGTGTATTACATTAAATAAGAACACTTAATATCATTTCATATCAATTTTTCATTAGTAATAAGACGAGAGTTTAATGAATGATTAAAATTAAGTAATTGACATATTAAGAAAATTAAAATTAGACATTTTAAATTAGGAAATTAAAATCATTTTATTTGTATTTTAGTGGGTCTAGAATTATATCAAACCTTAATTATTTATTACATGTAAGTTTATAGATCAATATTACCAATTTTGAACTTTTAAATAATTAAGGGGAAAATACATTTTATCTCCTAAAGTTTATATTTGGAATAACTTATCCCTTAAAGTTTGAATTTGGGACAAATTATTCTCCTTTCTATTAATTTTAACATTCGACTTAATTATCTGATTATATAAAATACTTTATGAAGTTGAAGTGTCCAATTTCAAATTTTAGAAGATAATTTGTCTTAAAAGCAAATTTTATATGGATATATTTATCTTACATGTGTGTGTGTGTATATATATATATATATATATATATATATTTATATTAACACATGAATGTGTAACTTAAAAGTCCAAAACTGCACAATTTGAAAATTGATACTATATAATTTGAATCCAAACCTACTAATTATAAAGTGTGACAGATTCATTCGCATAAAATTCTTGTAAGCGGGATAAGAATAACATCATACATAGTAAAAATCTGTCACACTACGACAAGTAAATATGGGTGTGACAAGTTAATGCAAACTTGTCAATTTTCTATATAGCATTTTTTGAGATTTTCACGTTGAGGTATTAGAAAAATATTTGATTTTTTATTCAAAAACTAATTATGTGATTTGCAAATAACATATTGTAACAATTACCACCACAATGTGACATTCTAAGATTATAAGGCATTTTAAATTGTGAGATTACACAATTCATCTAAACAACCGAATGACTGTGCAGCTAAGCGTAAGGTTATTTATTTCCCTTTATGGCTATTCGTTAATATGTAAGTGCTCACACTCGAGATTCACAAATCCACATCCACCATTGCCTCTTTCGTATCCAATTGGTTGTACATGAGTTGCGCATTTAAATACAAAAATGTATCAGAAAACTTCATAAATGGCGTGCCATAATCAAAGCAGAGGCCGATCTTTTTCACTTTTCCTTGTGTTTATGTTACAACAAAACTGCCCTTATGGTGATAAGTATATGGGGGAAAAAATGTCCTCCTGTATTCGTCCATGAAGAATCAACCCAAACAAATGAAAGAATAGATTTAAATACAAGTTTACTAGGGACCAAATTAGTATGTCGCCGGAGAATGTTTATCCTATGCCTCTCCATTTGATAGAAATATGTTCAGGCCGGTAAAAATATGTTCTGCACATCCAATTCTAGTCATTTGGATCCATTTCCTCGTCTTGTTCCCAGAGTTGAGTCTGGTTAGTTTTGCCACCATTTTTGTCAAATTCAGATTCATCAGCAAAATCATTGCTTTCATAATCTGCCACCCCGTCATCTTCCGGTTTAACCCCTTCTTTCCCTGATGAACCTGCTTCATTAGCATGCTGCATCCACTTGGGGCACTCATCTTCATCTCCGTATAGAAATCGGCCATCCTTACCTTTGACACGATCAGCTGCCCTGGCAGAAGTTACCCTACAAGAACACTCTGGAAGTGGATGTGAAAGGAACATTGCTGGTTTTGACTGGAGAGATTGCCTCATGAGACCTTCTTCAGTCAAGCTTTTGTTTAGATGTTCCTGCACTAAAATTGTCCAATTATGTCCGGGATGGTACAAATTTTCACGGCTGATGTTAAAAAGTTCCGCAACAATTTTCCTGTGAAAAAGAGCAGATAGTGTTAATCTTCAGAAGAATTTATTAACAGATCACTTCTATGAAGAAATTTTAACCATCAATTTGAAAGTAAAGCTATCACATGATTCTCAGAGAATAGTGGCTGCATGGTCTCAAATGCAGGTGCAGATATGCATGGAATTCCCCGGGCATGACAATGACACACTCAAAACAATGCAAGATGACTACTTTTAAAAGAGAGTGGCTAATCAGTTCCAGATCCAGATCCTCACATCCACATAATTCCCATGTGGACATCAATATGTATATCTTGCGAACCTTGTATGATTTGCCTTAATGCTCAGACAAAATCTGCAAATGTTCTTTAAGATGACATGGCTTGTAAAATAAATGCTCAAGTATGATTTACCTGTCAGGTCTGTATGTTCTAGAAGAAGCAGTCTCGTATAGTCGATGTCCCATGACAAGGCTGGAAAAATCTGGCCATCCACTACCATCATTGTTAAATCCAGGAAAGAACGCATCTGCTTCCAAAGAAACAATGTAATCAAGTGCATCCCAAAGTAGCCTGTGTGCTTGCTTTCTCAGGTCCATAGGTGAAGGATCTGGCTCTGTTGGAGTCTCAGTAATCCAAGCATACCAGCCTTCTTTTTCATGTTGATATATAGGTCTACTTGGGGGTGGGGGAAGAGGCCGAGGCCGAGGACCGGCCTTCTTCCATTCTTCTTTAAGTTTTTGCTCACTTTTTGCAGGAGGTGCTCTATAAACATTCAGAGGAAGAGGTATCTCAGGTCCCACCAAGTCAGACAATTCTTTCTCACTGCACAAGGAAGTGCGATCCACTAAGTTGGTAAACATGGATCGCAGAGGAATTAAAACACGCTGACCACCAAATGTTTCAGAACCAGCCAGGTAAATAATAGTCTTGGAGGGATAGCCCATAACTCTAAGGAGAATGCCAACCTGCAAAGTTGCCACAACAACAGCAATAAGCCAACATTTTAGCTCCCTATGATGAATATATGAATAACCAAAATCAATCCACATTTATCCACGAAACCCAATGTTCCCAAAAAAACTATACTTATACTACATAAGTGATTGTAAAATAGATTGGAAAGAAAGCTAATAGAACAGGGGTAGAGAGGATCATATTTCCATATTACCTCCCCATGATGAAATTGATTGGGGTGCTGAAAAGATGGAAGGATAGTGAATAGGAGGACTACAACTCTCCACATTAACAAGCACCTTTATCTGTCCAAAACTGGGTGCATTTGGACCAAAATGAGATTTATTATACGGTACATATTTCTATTTCCCAAAACAGTGCAAAAAACCTTTTCAACTGAGGCTATGAAATCTCAACACCACAATTACATATAGTTTCTAGATACCCACCCTCCCCTGGGCAACAAAAGAGAAAAAAAAAAAAACCAAACTCTTGAGAAGTAGCAGCTATTTCAACAGAAACTAGCAAAAGGACAAGGACCACATCATCATTATCCAGAAACCATACAGTAAAGTTTCAAATACCTCTTCAGGCATTAGGGGACATAAGCCTCTATCTCTTCGCAAGTGTGAATTCACATTCAATTCCTCATTAACAATTTTTTGCTTAATCATCTGTGCCCTTCTATGTTGTATGAGCTCAGTGTGTAGATCCTACAAAAGAGGTTCTTTTTAACAAAATAACCAAATAAAAAGAAAGGCAAGCTGAATATTGAAACCTAATTCAAGAACTAAAATTTTTGTGATGCACGCAACACTACTTTCAAATAAAAGAATTTGGAACAAATATAAAGAAATTCTAACAAATAGATATTATGTAGGAATGGAACTGTAGCTTCATTCGCACTAGATGCTGAAATGAAAGAGATCACATCTGGCTAACAAACAAACCTGAAAAAGTTCTGCACAACCATGATACGCCAAGGTTTCCCTCAGTAAGCCAGGATGGAATGCTAAGAAGGGTTTTTCCAATGCTCTTAACCTAAACAAAACAGCAGAAATATCTTATACTCATCCGTACTGGAACATTTTGTGACATATAAGTATAGTGTGACCACAATAGAAACTCAACACGAAACTCTACTAAAAGCTATAGCTAGGCTATAACAACATTCTTATTTTATATCCAAAAAAACCAAGGCAATCTATATCAAAAATGCACGACAGAGAACACTGGCCTCCAGGCAAAGAAGACGACTGGAGTATTCTGTTAATATGCAAAGGCATGTTTTATTTGTTAACTGAAAGGGATTCATACTTGTCAACCATCTGACGACCAAGCATTTGAATTTCTGGACGAAATTGGAGGGCATGGAATGCAACCCTGCATCTTAGCCTCTGAAGCTCCGACATGCTAGGTGGGAGAATTGACTGCAAAAGATAACACACATAGTTTTCAAGTCAAACTATCCTAACTTGGTCGAAGGTAAAAGCACAAAGGGGTTAAGTGCAAGAAGTCAGATATAAGCATACAAAAATCAGGACAGGTTACAATCATAACTTTAAAATTAAATGATTACTAAATTACTGCTATGAACATAATATTTAGTATTCTGAAACTACAAAAGATAGGTGATTCCTGTAGTAGACAAAGGCAAGTACAATACTGGGACAACTCAAACTTCAAAATATCAGAATCCTGTAATACCTGCAGACATCCGCCATTGGTGACAATCAAGCCAATAACCTTTGACTTCTTCAGCTTTGGCAAAATTTCTTTCATATAAAAGTTCGGAGAGGCTGAATTTTTGGGCCGAAATATAGGATATTCATTTCTTTTTCTACCTTCCTTCAAACTTTCTGGCAGGGTCTTTGAAATGATTACATCATTTTTGAGATATGCTATGAACTGCTCTTCATTATAGAGATAGGAAAAGCTCTTAAACTTTGTGCTGAATGAAGTTTCAAAATATATACAGATGCGTTAATATTCTAACCAGTACTATTTGTCAAATGGTATATAGCACATGTGCACACAAATAAATACAGAAACCTTGTAGCCCATACCTAATGCCTTTTGAACGAATACTTTCTTGAATTTCTGGAATGACAAGAGTGGCATTCAGAAGCATGGATATAGCGACCAGATCACAGATCTACAAGATCAACAAGATTGTTAATAATTTGATTACTAAATACTAATAGAAAAAGACTTCTACACATAAGATGGATCATACTGAAGATCTTATGTTTGCAAACCCGCCAAAAACTTTGGCATAGATGAAACCATTGTTCTGCTCCTTCGGAACTGTGAAGTGAAAAAAAGACCAACTTGTAACTGAATATAGGGAAAAAAAATACAAAATAGAGGAAAATAAATATCATTGTTAATATGGTGAGCACAACAGTTGATAAAAAATCACTCTTTAATATTAGTGCAGTAAACAACTAGAGAAGTCTCAGTTTGTCTTAGTTGAAAGTAAGCATTTTTTTTTTTTTTTACTTTTCCAGTCAAACTGATGAGTGAAAAATGTTCAAAAGCAGATTATAAGTCTGATATTTTATTGTTAAATACAATATAATACTAATTTGTATGACAAAATAAATCATTCCAAATATTTCATCAAGTATAGTCTTAAGAGTTTCCAAAATCTAGTTATCAGGTAATGTCTAAGCAGCCAAAATGTGTCTGCATTTCAGTTACTTCATATGCAAATTATATCTCTGAGTGAAAAACAGAAAAAGATGCAGCATTAGAAATTAGGAGCGCAAAATATTTACCAGTTCACAAGGGTAACATTATATACACTGAGTTACAAGTATACATAGCACATTTTCATCCCTCCCATGTCACCCTAATGAAGGGCTAAGGAGTATAAGCAATATTGTTACCAGAATAATTGCGTCTAGGGTTGGCATAAGGCTGCAAGTCTTCCAGAGACTTTATGGTCCCCCATAGCTTCTTATTCTTTGCACCCTGTAACATTACAAGCAAACATGTTTAAAGAGAATAATTTTTGTGAAACACAAAACACATGAACTTACACATGTATAACCCAAGCTCACCTGTCTTCCTAACATTGAAGCAAAATCTTCTGAAAGACGAGGCATTGCTTTGTACTGTGCTATATTAACAGCAAAGATCTTTGCAAAAGAAAGATGAATGACAATCGATGCCACGGATAATGTGACTACAGAAAGAACAACCCATTTTGTCTTGGTAAAGGCCATCTTGGATCAATGAATCTACATCCCCAATCCAGCACCAACTGAATCTGAACTTGGCTGCAAAATCTACAATAAAATGTAAAAACATACTGGTTCATCAAAGAATTATAAAACTCAATGCTATGAGTCAATAGCTACAAAATCCGGAAAATAATATCCATTGTCCAAGGAGGCCAACCATGGACTTCTTGTATGTCATGACTCATGAACTTCATCAACAGCATATGCAGGAGAAGAAAAGAATAAAGGGATGCTAAAACTGAGGCAGAAAACAAGTTCAAGGGATGCTTAAAACAGAAAGAACACCACAACTAATGGGCCAAAAATTTGTTTAATACAAGAAATGAAAGTGGTCTGGTCTATCCACAAAACTGTTTTGGTTAAATATATTCACCTATTGGAAACATGTGAGGAAATACTCAGCCTACAATTCTGCAGGCATAGTCACGCATGCAAACACAAAATGAGCTGGAAAATTCATAAACACATAAAATGTGAGAGAAATTCCATGCTTTGATATAAAAGCCAGGCAATGCAGAAAAAGGCATTTTTCTTCAATGCACCAAGACACTCTCTTCTAAGCTCTTTTTCATTACACTAAAACCAGCTACTACCATAAACACTCATCAAGCACAGCAACTTTTTCTTCATTAGCTATCTCTGGCAACCTCATTTCTCCCCCACCAGCTTCTATTCCTTAAAGCAACTGCATTTGGCATTAACCAATGTTAACGGCGTTGTGATTGCTCTTAAAATATGAATAGCATACCTACGATTAGGAAACGGCGTTCTCACACCATTAATCACTTCACCGCCAGTTTCGCATCTTTACTTTGAAAAATGCGAAGGAACTGGAGTTTTGGGGCTTCAGTCTCTGATCGCCGGAATATGAGAAAATCCAATTCAATTCGGTGGCAAAGGCGGCCAGCAATTAGCCTCCAATGTCAAAGCTCGTAGATAGTATGACACGTAAGAATCAAATGTTGCCCAGTTCAATGCTGAAGCGAGCTCTTGCAAGCCAACTACTTCTTCAGAAAAACAACCTTCGATTTCTAGATTTTGGGCAACAACTCGGTCGATTAGATCTTGAGCCGAGAATCAGATTTGGATTTCCCGCAGTGGGGAAGAAGACGACAATGAACATGAACCCCGCTTTGCACGTGTCAATCACATGGATATTTATTGAAGTACACCCTACGTCTATCTCACATCATTTTCTTCCGCTCCTTTGACCCAAAAAAAAAATAAAATGTGTTGTTTTCTTTTTTTAAAATAACTTTGATTATTCTAATATACATAATTTTGCTTATATATGGCTAAAGGATTGCTCATAAAAATTAATGTTTCTATTTGTAGTTTTTTTTTTTCATTTTCTCTTTTGTGAACCATGAAAATACAATATTTTTTTTTGTGTGTTTTGAATATTTAGAACAAATAAATTAAGGAGATTTGGATAATATTCTTTCCAAATCATGCGAACACCTAACATATTGACAAATCAATACGTAGTTTCATTGGGAGTGAGATCACCGGCAATCACAAGTGGCCATAGCGAAAGAACGGACTTTTGGTGGTAACTTGTCAGTAAATAGATGCAAATTAGTAGCTTTTGTTTTTATTTAGAATCACAACGAGTTCTTAAAAGTGACAGACCAACCTCTTTAACAAGGATCTGGTGATGTTGTACAACTATTGGACCACTAAAATTTCAGTGTTGAATATTGTATTTTACTAAGTTTGATATATAGATGTCACAGGTAAATGGATGCTAAAATCAATATAAACCAATTCAAAATTTTTGAAAAAAAATCGAAATTAAATCATTGTTTTTTTTAATATTTTGCCTACTTTAACTATTTTTCATAAGAGAACAAACATAATTTACATATTTTTATCGTATAATCTTTTTTATTCATTATTAAACTAGTAAAATCAAAGAGTTAAAATAATATAAATAATAAATTTATCAACATATCTTTAAATTTCAGTTATGATATAAAATCATAAATTAAATAGTCCGTCTATGAAATACTATTGATTATAACTCTGTTTGTTTATCTTAATTTTGTGACTTTAATAGATAAAGATCATGTGACAAAAATATGTAAATTTCATTTGATTTTTGATGAAAAATTATTTAAAGTGGACAAAGTATTAATGGAATAAATCATAGAAAACCAAACACTAAGTAAAAAAAATTAATTTTTTTATTCTATTACTACTTTCTAAAATTTTCCAACTAAATGCCTCCTTAATTCTCAATTTATTTGATTACATTTAATTAAATCCATTTATTTCTTTATTAATTGAATTTTTAGTATAGATTACTAGATTAGCTAATTAATTAGTTGTGGTGTCAAAAAACTCTCATAATTTTAATAAAAGATTAAATACCTATTCAGCCTTTAAATAAATTCTAATAATTTCTAAGACTTTTGCATTTTTTTCATTATTAGTCCCGATTTTTTAGTAGAGTGTAATCATTTAAGTAAAAAAAATTGACAGGCGCGGGTTTTTGTCACAATTTTCTCACCGTGTGAGAGTGGAGTGAGGTTATTATATAAAGGAAAAACACACATGTATGTGGTACAACTCATTGCCTCGACAAGCTAAAGCGACCAAAGCAAAATTACATAATTTTAAATTAAATTACTTGTTGTCATTATTAAAAATATTTAACATTTTTGTAAAAAAATTGAATAGTGATACTTTCATCATCATAATTTATAATTTTTTTTTATTTTATATTTAATACAATTTAAATCAAATTGACCTCACATACTTTTTAAAAAAATATTATTTAGTTTATTTGATATTCATCCACTTGTTTGAATTGTGCATAAAGTTGTATAAAGGATTGGAAGACAAGTATTATTTATAAAATATTTGGCTTGATTATAATTTTAGTCATTCTTTTATTTAACAGTGAACTGCCCATGTCTTAAAAAAACCCACTTCACTGGGTAAACCGCTACATTAGAAGTAACCGGCGCATGCTCAAAATGCTTCTGCCAAACTCATATTTGCATTTTAAGACCTGGGCTCAAAGAGTATCTCATTCATTCATCAAATTAAAAGCCACTTTCATCAATAAAGCCTCATTATTTGTTCTCATCTTTCTTAAGCCTTAGCTTCATATATTTTAGGCCTGTTTGGTTCAAGAGAAAAAAATAGAAAAAGGAAAATAAGAAGAAGAGAATTTGCAGTTTTGTTATCTGGTTGGATAGATAATAAGAGAAAAAAAGAGGTAAAGAAAATTTTTTTTTTTTCTTTCTTTTCCTCTTCTGCCTAACTACATAATTGAGCTAGCCTTAAAGATAGTTTTGGAAGCTCATTCAAATGTCTCCATCTTCTTCTTCATCTTTTCCTCCCCGAAACCCTTGTGCAACTGCTATTCCTTTTTTTTTTTTTGCCTTTGTAACACCGAAGCAAAGGACTGTAGCGCAGTTATTCTTTGTCTTCATCTCTTCCTCCCCAAAACCCTTGCTAGAACTTAAGTTGCTTATCAGCATCTCTTCATCTGAAACTCTTTTTTTTCTTTTTCAAAACAAAAGGATTTAGAATGACTTTTGAAACTCTGAACTTAAAGGTAAGGCAGATTGCAATATTCGTGTGGCTAATGGAGAAGGAAGATAAGAATCTGAGGTTATGTTTCTATGAATGAAGGAGAAAACACAAAGGACTTGGCTTTCTATAAGCAAGGACTCGCGAAATTGGAAGATGCCAAGTTGCTAAAAGAGTATCCATGGTGACCACTGAGCATCAGCCATGATAGAGAAGATGGAAGCTCGTCCAAATCGGGAAGCAGAGTGAAGAATAGTGATTTCTCCCCTTTTTCTACCCAAAACTGTCGAGAAAATATTTAGCTGGGCCCTACATGTTTTTTTCTTTTCATTTTCTTTTCTCACCAATTTCTTTCCTCACCCAAACAAGCAGCTACAATAAATTCAATCCAAATTTTTAGCTCAATTTTTCTTTCCTCTCAAATTTTGCTTAAACAAACAGAGGGTTAGTGATGTGAACCTAATCCCATGTTATCAGATGAGATTTTTTCTCACCAAATTTTGACCCAAATGAAATTATGAATCCAAGTATCAAGTTCTCTATAGGTAGCAACTGGAAGTAAAGTTGTTTGCATCAAATAAATTGGGATGCTTATAGGAACACCATTAGCAAGAGTAATACACCTAACAAATGTTAATGTCTATGTATTTCATGAAGAAATGTGCTTGTGAACTTTCTCAATCACTTCTTTGTACATGAACTTCTTGACTTTATTATCGTAGATATGTGCGCTCAAGTATTTTCCCAGGTCTTGAATGACTTGAAGCCCAAAGCTTCATTTAATTGTTGAGTTCTTGTAGGATTCACATTTATGGAGAAGTAGACTTTGGTCTTCAAATTACTCCCTTTCTAGCATAAGGAGTTATGGAACATATCTAGGCAATAATTAACAGCTTGTACTTAATCCATCAAAGCCTCTAAAAATAAAAACAAAAACAAATTATCAATAAAAAAGAGATGGTATAATTTACATTTCTAGATAAGCAAACTCTATATTCATTCTATTTAGCATCACTGGTTTCCACTTGCCTAACTGAACTGCATAATTAATACAATGAGTCAGTCTTTTAATGAACAAAACAAAGAGATATGGGGACAAAGACTCCCCTTGACGAAGAGTAACACATGCCATAATGAGAGAAATCATGTTACAAGGAGTGCTTATGTCTTTCAAGGTATCTTTAAGAACTACCAATCAATTTTATCATAAGCTTTGTGCAAGTCTACTTTGATAGCCATCCACTTTTCATTACCTTTCTTTTGCCTCATAGAATGGATAATTTCCTGAGCAACAATGATATTATTTAAACCATGTCTACTGGGAATAAAGTTACATTGATTAGGAGATATGAGATGGTTTAAATAGGCTTCAACCTATTAGCTATAATATTTATAACAATTTTATAAATTATATTACTATCATGTCCCGATTCATGGAATGTGACTGGCCTAAGATGAAATATTTACATATTAAATTTTAATAAAAATCTGACACAGTTTCCTCTATTTTTCAGACACCTAACCTTAAGCCATATATAACAGCACAAGGGTTACATGCCCGCCATAACTTGTCCAATATTTTAACAAACACAATGGCCCAGATTACACAATCTACATCCTATTGGGCATCCAACAATCATACACATGCATATGCAATCCTACCAACTACTAGATATTTTACACCATTGTTATACCTTAAATCTCTACAGGATGTGATTTGCTCGATTAGTGAGCAGATCTAGAACCAGGAGGGTGCAGGGCAATGGAAGCAATATCTTCTGACTTTGAAAAACATGGAAAGAGAGGACTGAGTTTTATAGAAACTTAGTAAGTAAATAATTTCATAATCACCCAAAAATCTGTAATATCAGAAAAATTTAGAAAATAAAAAGGAAAATTTAAAATAAAAGTTGAAAATGAAAAGGATTAAACTGAAAAGTTTGTAGGGACTTATTTGCAAGGTTTGATTTTTGGAGGGGCATTTTCGCAAAAAAGCTAAACTTTTGGGGCTAAAATGTAAATAAGCTAAAGTTGAAAAAAAAAAAAAAAGGGTTCACATAACACTTCACATGTAAGCCTTTTATAAATTAAAATCATATGTAAAGTACTGTAGCAACGAGGAATTACAT
>JANHAO010021152.1:0-12603 GCA_026873985.1 Saraca asoca | reverse complement strand
CCCCATACTTTGTATTAATTCAAAACCCACCCATCAAAATAAATAACCTTTCAATTTAGTCCCTGAAAAAGTTTTTCATTTTAGTCTTCCATTCCGTTTCGCAAATTACGACTGAAAAATTCGGTCGCTAATGGTTCAAGACCTAATATAGCCACCAAAATATTCGGTCACAAACATTTTTCCCAAAAAAAATTTAAAATTTTCATTGTTTGCCACCACACAGTGACCGAACAGTGACCAAAATTTTTACCACCGAAATATTCGATCGCTGATTCGGTCGATAAACCACAAAAAAATTTTCAATTTTTTTTAGCCATTCAGTCACAAAGTAGTCGTAATTCGATCACAATTAGCGATCGAAAAAATTTGGTCGCTATTTTCAATCACCAAATTCCCTTTTTTTTGTAGTGAATGTAGCATCAAATGGAAAGGTTTAGAACCATAGTAGAAAGCAATAATGAAAGCACCTAAGTTTAAAAGCATAGCACAAGTCATTATACTTAAGGTTTACAAAACAAAAGCCTTAGAGTCATAATACAGAGTACTAACAAAAAATGCTTAACTTTAGAGTATGATATGATCCATTAATCTCAAGTCTTCAAATGAGTGCAACCAATGGCATCAATCGGAAGGTGGATTTGAGGAATTAAAGACCATTTGCATGATCATTGTCTTACAAGCTTCAACTGGACATTCAAGCACTATTCTCAGCTTGTCAACAGCATTCCTTAGGAAGTAATAGATTGTAGGTAATGAATTTATGTCACATCCAAATTCCTTGATTAAATTCCAAGTTTCTTATGTTGAAAGTGGAGACAGCTTGAGGCTACGACACTCTCTCATTATAGTATTTCCTTCTCGTAGTGCTTTTGCTACCTCATACATTACCTCTTTCATTTCATTGTTGCATTCATTGGGAGCCTTTTTTCTTTTCAGCAACTTTCTTTTTCTTTTTTATTGTTGCCACTAGATGCTTCTGGTGAAGGATCTTGAGAATACCTCTCATGAGTTGAGAAATTAGAAAGATTATCATTGGAAACATTAGCAAAAGCACCAACATTCTCTAACATCATCTCATTTCAAGAGATCAGATTATCATATCAATAGAATCAATGAACTCTTCTTCTATGGCTGAACATTGTTGTTTTCTTATCTTAGATATAGTCTCAACATCCTCTCCTATTGCTCGATCATTTCCATATAGTATCACCATCCTCTCTTAATTTGGGAGTATGGTGTTTCTCTAATTTGCTACTTTTGGTTTTGACTAAAAAAATTGGATAAATAACAAATAATAAAGTACATTAGTCAAATAGTCCATAATGCCATATTAAGAAATATAAGATTAAAGAACCTAATTTGAATTAAAATATCCCAAACTTCTAGCTCAACATCCCATAATTGGGTAGATGAGTTCCAAGCAAACCCACTCATACCATGTCTAAAAATATCATAAACTTTTGAAAAGTTTTTCTTCAAAGTCTTCCAATGTTTTTTACCTTCTCTTTATCAATTTTCTTGCCAAATTTTGCACTTAACTCTTGTACAATGTTATCATATGTAGTGGTAGTAAATGTACCATTAATTTTTTGACCACCATGTTGCATGTAAGCATTGATTAGAGCATCATCTATACTTTTTGTCCACATCAAGTTCTCCTTACCATTGTTTATTGTTGGTTGCTTTTTTAGTGCCATGGTGTGAGATTTATCAGTGATAGCGTAATTGAATTCGAAGGAAAATGAGATAGTCAATAGGTAACATTGTAAACATTAAGAAAACAAGAAGTTTTATTTCAAGAAAATCAACATCATAACAAACCAGTACTAAATCATACATAAAAAAGTTCCATGCTCATGGAAAATCAACATACAATCAAGGTAAAGTAAGCAAACAATAACAACAAATACAAGTGATGTGAACCATTCACACTAAAGGATCATTTTGATAATTTATCTATATTTGAATGGCTACAGTATTTCTTAAAACCTCACCTCGAGCAACATCCTCAATTTCCCTTCTAGAATCAAGATTGTCCTCATTATTCACATTTTGATTTGTAAGCTCTGCATCTACTTTAACTATAAGATCTTCATCAGGGTCTACACTCATTGAGTAGTTATGTAGGATGCAACATGCAACAATAATTAATTTTTAAGCTTTAACTCTATAAGGAAACTCTTTTGAGTTGTATAAAATTTCAAATCTTTTTTACAATACACCAAAAGCTCTTCCAATTGCATTACATAAGGATGCATGCCAAAGATTGAATAGTTCTCTAGGCTTTTGAGGTAGATTTCTTGTTGAATATTCTTTCAAATGATAGCAAACTCCTCTATAAGGTGTAATAAGTCCACTTGTTAACATAAAGCCGGCATCAACAAGGTAATATTTTTCAATAATCAAATTTAAATAATAAATATGTAAATAAACAAATGAAAAACTTCAATGTGTTATAAGTTCTTACTTACCTTGAGAAATTTTTGTAATTATTAAAAAAAATTAATAATTCTTGTGTCAAACATGATGTCTTCTCATCCAAGGAGTACATAAGTGAATTTTAAATCAAATATACATGCTACTAGCACATTTTTATGTTAGGTAGTCCTTCCTACCATGATATCTAGTAGCACCTATAGGAGATACTTTGGTACATATAAGTGTTTCATCTATTGCACTAACACAATCTTGACATTTTATATTAATATAATCTAAGTATATCATACTAAAATTTAAGTACATAGAAATTTAATGATAAAAATTGACCTTAAAATATGGGTAGAATCTATTACTACCATGAATTTTGGGAGAGATCATTGAGCCATCAGGTTGTATAAGAAATTTTTATTCCAATTCAATGATAGCTCTTAACACTTTATGGAGATGACAACTAATTGTCTCACCAAAACGATGAAACCAAAAGTTTACTTCATGGTTTTTAGCATTATGTGTTAATATGTAAGTGGTTTTTGTAACTTGTTCTTCCATACTTGACCATTGTGTGGGTTGTAAACCACCTTCTATTTCTAACATACCACACATGGTTAAAAAAGCTTGAAGACTCACTCTTAATATATTTCTACTAGTTTCACTACTACTATTTTGACTCATTATTTCTTCTCATACCCTTTCTCTCTCTGGGCTCATATTGTAACTAATTTTTCTCCTACAAGATATCTGAATGAAATAATAATAAATAATAGCACACATGAGTTAAGCTATAGTCCTTCGAAGTAAATCAAACCATCTAGTAATTGATACTCTTCTTCTATCTTGATTTTATCTATCATAACAAAACGTTTACAACATTAAAATTTTATTAAAGTCACCAAAAATAAAATACGAACACTGACTACTCTTGATAGTAATCAAAGTGTTCAATTTCAATGTGCCACTCAAATAAGCAAATAAAACATTACATAACAAAATGAAGCAATATGACAAAATTATGGCTACTGACTAAAACAAACAAACGAGTATTCATAAAATCAGGAAACTAATTAAAAGACACAGATTTCGATATGCAATTTGTTTCCTAAGAAGTCTATTAGTACATTAAAATTACTATCTCCATTGTAAGTTCAAAGGCCTATCAACCATTGCATAATCTGAATTGTCACATACAAAAACTCCAATACTTGGATGCTGGCCTAAAAAATAAGAAAACTTTTTCACAAATTCTTATTAATTGACAAAACTATTACACCACCGTATAGAGCAACATCAAGCGAAACACAATATGATAACTTTTCGTATAAACAAATTTAATATCTCGCACTTCACATAGAAATTATGAATCAACATACACAACAACTCTACCAAGATTAATAAAAATCAAATTCTACAAAGAAATTTAGTGGAAAAGTGAGATCTAACCTGAAAATTCAATAAATTTCAATAAAAGAAGACTTTTGAGTGAAGAGTGAAAAGTGTTCTGCCCTAAGGTGAAATGGTGTGAAGATAGTCTTAAGAAAAAGATGATGGATACAAGGTTTAACGGAGATGAGGGCATTTTTGGGATTAAGAAAGGTAAGTGGGGATAACTTGGTCATCAAATCTGAAATTTTTAATTAACTTCCCCTCTCCTCCAAATCCTCTCATTTTCAGAGGGAAGCAAAATGGCACTTGAAGGGATTTTGGACCTCTCATTTTCCCTCTCCTACCCTCCAAAAATTTAAACCAAACAAGGGATTTTAATTAAAATCCCTCCCTTCCCTCCATTCCCCTCCAACTGAAGAGTATGTTAGTGTGGAGAAAGAGATAGAGAGATTCATGCAATTTTTGAGTATCTACCTTTCATTTAAAATAATTTGATATGTACATGAAAATCTTGTTAGTTTATAAGAAACTTTTTCATACATGTTAGAAGTTTGTATAGATTTTATGTATAATAAATACATAAAAAATTACATCTTCGTTAATAAATGTTGTATTATAAAAATTTTGTATATGAAAAAATTGTGAAAAATATAAAAAATTCACCAAAAGTACAAAGTACCTAAAAATGCAATTTTTTTTGTACAAATTAAAGCATAACCCTAAGTAATGCTTTGGCACATACCTAAACACTTTGCAAGCTTCTATAAAATTTTAACATAAAAATTACAATTTTTATACAAAATATTACATCTTTTCACCATTAGCAAATATTGAAAAATTTATGAAAAAATATAAATTTTTTTACAAAAATTTGTAAGAATAGTTAAAAGTTAAATATTCTTATACGTAATAAGTACACAAGAGTTGCATCTCCATTGGCAAATATTGTATCATAAAAATTTTATATATGGAAAAGTTTCAAATAGTTGTATTCATCAAAGTTACAAAAGCACTTAAAAGTACAAATTTTTTTTTAAAACAGACTAAAGCATAACCCTAAGTGATGCTTAGATACATACCCGAACACTCTACAAATTTTTACGAAATTCTAACATAAAATTTACAATTTTATATGCAAAATGTTACAACATTTTATCATATATTATAATTTTATATTTAATTAATATATAAAAACTTACCACCAATATTAGTAAAATTTATAATTTTTGTAATTTTTTTGTTTAAAGTTGTAGTTTTTATATAATAAGTTATGAGTTTTAAAAAAAATTTGATTGATAAAGGTATCACTTTTTATATATTCGTTACATTTAAGCTCCATAAATAATCATTTTTTGTAAAAGAAAGTGTAAAGTTTTATATATAAAATTATAATTTTATTTTAGAATTTAATTAAAAGATTACAAAATTCTTGAAGCACTACCCTATTTTTTTTCACTTTTTATATGAAATGATCAAACTGTTAAATAGTATTGAACAATTTCACATTGAGCATCAAGAACGATCTCGTGCTTCCTGCGGCTCAAAATGATCAAACCACTGAATAGTATTGGTTATAGATTCTTTTCTTAAAGAAATCAGTTGCATTAAGCAGATCAAAGGGATTCTCTCTCTCTCTCTCTCTCTCTCTCTCTCTCTCTAATACATGTCATGCAGATGATCTACCAGCTTATTTAGGATACCATTTACAATTTATTTATTTCCTACTCTCCCTTTTCTTAGATCTAAAGTAAGTATGTGTTGTGGGTATTTTTAGAACCATAAAAATGGGCTGATAAAAGCTTAACGGACAAGCCCAATTGATAAAGACATGGCGTAAGTAAGATTGAGGTCGCTGGAGCAAAGCATCAAGTTCCCAGTTGCGAACTCAGATCGCTAGTCAACAAGCGTCAAAGCAGCAATCCTAAGTCGTTAAGGATGAGGTCCAGCCCATAGCTTGAAGTATGCTTTCCCAGGTATCAATTCAAAGAAATCTATTCAATTGCCCATTTAATAAAAATCCATTACTGACCATTGTGCAACCAATTGATGATTTATTTCCATTGTGGAATTACATTGTAATACCCTAGAAATCATTATAAAAAAGAAGGGAGACAAACAACAGAATACTGGTACTCAGCAAAAAACACTGAAATAAGATAACCGTAGATGTAAGCCTCAATTTTAGCTAAACCACATTAAAGACTCTTGGTGTCATCTTGTTCTTCCCCTCTCTCTCCCCCTCTTCCTTACAATTTTGCCTACATAATTTGCAGTTTAAGGTTACTAAACTTTTGGGTTGACCAAATTCTCACATTAACATTTTGGCGCTAGAAGGAGGGCCCTAAACTGCACTCTCTTTGATACATCGTCTAACTACAATGGCCAGAGGAAGAACCACCAGAAGTTCAGATGATCTAGTTGACCAACTTGAACAGCAAAACCCAGGTCTTCCTACAGCAGACACTTCCACCATCCCCACCATTGTTGCTGCAGTTGGCATGCCCCCATTGACCCCTCGCCAACCTGCTGTTTTTGTTCTGGGGACTAACACAGTGCAAGCATGGCACCAATATCAGGAGGCGGTTGAGAACACAATGAGAGAGCTGGCTAAGGTAGTTAGGGCACTGACTCAAGCATAAGCCAGAGGTGTGCAAAAGTAGGTCAGGGTCACTATGCAAAGAGAAGCACACTAGTAGCCATGATGAGGAGCTCAAGAAGAGAGGCCAATCAAAGAAGAACTTTAGCACGCTCATTCAACTTGTTCTTCCAATTTACAGCCAAGGTCGGAGGTTCACCAAGCTCGTGAGGATGATAATGAAGATAATCAACAGTGTGGAGGCATGCGTCAAGTTAAAGGCTCAAATAGGACCAGTCAAGGACACGTTTTAGATCAATACTCATCGGGTCATGGGCATAGGGGAAGGCATAGAACCTCAGATCGCCACTCCCAAAATTAGGGAAGTAAAAGGACCCAATGATCTTCCAGCCAATAATCTGAGGCACAGGACCAGAGGGTAGAAGAGTTGCTTTAGAGGCTATAGTGGTTAGAAGAATGCCCTTGAGTTCAAAATAATCGAGATCCTTTTGAGGGGAGAACGCCATTCACTAGGGAAATCAAGACAAAGCCTCTTCCTTGTAGGTTTAAGATCCCTAATATCTCACAACACAATAGGGACAGTGACCCACATGACCACCTGGATGCATTCAATGTCCAAATGGATCTTCAGACGACCAATCCTCTGGTTAGGTGCCACATCTTCCTATCCACCCTTGGAGACATACCTTAGACATGGCTTAGGAGCCTCCTAGCTCATAGTATTCATGATTGGGAAGAATGCCAAAGGAGATTCATTGACTAGTATAAGGCACTGAAAAGGTAGCTTGTACCATCCTACCACCTCACAATAGTCTTTCAGTGAAAGAATGAATCGTTGAAAGATTATATCACCTGGTTCAGGCGTGAAGTTAGCAACATGGAGAATCCCTCAAATGAAAGCATTTTGACAGCAATCTCAATAGGACTTCCCAAAGATGGAACGCTATACAAAGCATATACAAGTCTCTAGTAAGAGACCTGGGTAAATTCTATGAACGAGCTACTAAGGAGATCAGGTAGGAAGAAACCTTTGGTCTAAAGAAGAGCAATGGCGGGAATAGTAAAGGGAGTCAGAAGGATGACTCTGATAGTCATGTCGCAAAAAAGGCCGGGAATGAGTGACCTTAGCGTCAAGGTTGCCATGACAGCTACAGCATCCTATTTGATACTCAGGATAGGATCTTTGTAATAAAGAAAAGTAGGGAGGATTTCTATAAGCCCAATCCCAAAGGGCTTCCTAACAAATTCAAGAACAAAGACAAGTTTTATGCTTATCACGATGAAGTTGGGCACAATACATCTGACTACTGGGCACTCAAAGATGCAATTGAGGATCTAATCAAGAGAGGTCACTTGAGAGACTATGTGGTATGACTTACGGGTCAGTGACCTCAGCAACCCTAACAACTAGTGCAGAAGCAGCGCCAATAGACTCCTAAACAAGAAGAAGGGCCCATAATGAGAACTATATTCACCATCCATGGTAGACCTCAGATCGTGAATACCTTAGACAGGTCACATGAATGCTATATACGAAAGGCAAACCACGTCTTGCTCATGGGTCACAGTGAATTTGAAAGACTCACCAAGAAAGTAAGAACGACCCCGGACAATATCACTTTTACAAATGAAGATGCACGAAGAGTACGTTCTCCCCTTAATGACACACTGGTCATCTGAGCCAAAATTAGCAATGTTGAGGTACGATGAATAATGATTGATACCAGTAGCTCGATAAATGTTATGTATAAGAGGTGCTTTAGGCAAATGGGTTTAAGCGCAAGCAAGTTAAAGCCTTCCCCAGAGCCCTTCTACGGCTTCATAGGGGATGCAATCTTACTAGTGGGGTAAATCAGACTGCCCATTACTCTAGGAGATCCAGATCACTAAGCCATTGTCTTGGTGGACTTTCTAATTATAAACTTTCCTTAACATATAATTTAGTGCTGGGGCGACCTGCAATGACTGACCTGGACATGGTCATATCAACCAAGACACTTACCATCAAATTCTCGACCCCCAATGGAGTTGGATGTGTGTGAGGTGAGCAGCACCTAGCTTGACGCTGCTATGAAGATGCAGTCAAGTTGAAAGTGAGAGGGAAAAAGGTAAATGTGGTTTTCGATGGAGAACCACGAGCTATGAGCACAACAGGGGTTAGCCATGACCTCGATCCCTATGAGGTGGATGCAAATAGAGTAACTAGCCCAATGGGTGAGCTCGAAGATGTACAAGTCAATGAAGGAAAATGCTGAAAGATGCCTTAAGCTAAGAAAAAACTTGTCTTCAAATGTGAAAACCTAGCTAGATAATTTTGTTAAGGCGAACCTAGACCTCTTTGCCTGGAATCATGAAGACATGGTGGGGATTAACCCTGGGGTCATGTCACATAAGCTTAACATTGACCCTTATCACAAGCCAGATCACCAGAAGAGGAGACCTATAACTGCTGAGCATTATGTCACTCTTAGGGAAGAGGTGGATAAACTTCTAATCAATAGGTTTATTCGAGAAGCTCACTACCCAACTTGGGTAGCTAACCCTATGCTTATAAAAAAGAAGAATGAGAAATGGAGAACTTGCATTAATTTCACAGACCTTAACAAGGCATGTCCAAAGGATAGCTTCCTCCTACCAAGAATTAATTAGCTCATAGATGCAACTACTGATCACCAACTTCTTAGCTTTATGGATGCCTACTTGGGGTACAATTAGATCCCTATGAACCCACAAGATGAGGAACATACCTCGTTCATCACTAACCACAAGCTATATTGTTATAAGGTGATGCCCTTTAGATTGAAAAATACAGGGGCAACCTACCAGCGGTTAGTTAATATGATGTTCAAGGAACAGATTTGAAAGACAATGGAGGTGTACATGGACGATATGTTGGTGGAGTCAGAACAGGTCATCGACCATGCCCACAACCTAAGGGAAATGTTCCAAATCCTAACGAGATTTTAGATAAAGCTGAATCCACACAAGTGTACATTTAGGGTGGCCTCGAGAAAGTTCCTTAGATTCATGGTCAATAACAAGGGAATTGAGGCAAATCCAGAAAAGATCAAGGCACTCATTGACATGAGATCCCTGACTAGAATCAGAGATGTACAAAGCCTTAATAGCCTGGTCACAGTACTAAGTAGGTTCATTTCAAAAGCTACAGATAGGTACACCCTCTTTTTTGATATGCTAAAGAAAGCAAAACACTTTGAGTGGACCAAATAGTGTGAGGTCACTTTTTAATAACTGAAGGCGTATATGGGCCAAGCTCCTCTATTGTCTAAACCAAAGGAAGGTGAGAAACTCATCATTTACCTGGGAGTATCTTAGCACGCTCTCAGTGTAACACTGATACAAGAAGAAGGTTGAGTTTAGCTCTAGTTTACTATGTGAGCAAGAGGCTGCTTGATGTTAAGACGAGGTACTCGTTGATGGAAAAACTTGCCTGCCACCTTATGATCACATCAAGGAAGTTGTAACCTTACTTTCAGGCACATAGCATAGAAGTGCTCACGCAATTCCCACTTAAGTAGATCTTATAGAAGATAGATACCTCAAGTCATCTGCTTAAGTGGGCAGTCGAGCTAGCCTAGTTTAATATTGAGTACAAACCTAGACCAACAATTAAGAGGCAAGCCTTGGTGGATTTCATTGCAAAGTTCACAAGGCCCACGGCAAAGGAAGCAAAGGCTTCAGAAGGTCCGTATTGGGAATTATATGTAGACGGATTGTTGACTGAGCAAAAAGCTGGGTAGGAATGCTTCTAATCAGCTCGAAGGGACATAAAATCCTCTGTACATTGAGATTTGGTTTTCAAGCCACAAACAATGATCTGGCAAAAGAGATGCAAGCTAAAAATCTAAAGATATTCAGCGATTCCTAGCTTATAATCTATCATGTATGAGATGAATATTAGACAAGGGGGTCAAAATGGCCATTGACCTTCAAAAGGTTTGGGAATTACTTAGCTCTTTTCAATAATATGAGGTCAATCAGATTCTGCAAGCCCAAAATACACATGCAGATGTATTAGCCCATTTGGCCACAATTAGAGATGCAGATTTCCTAAAGGTAATCCCAGTTTAGTTCCTTCCATCACTGAGCACAGATCAGAAAGATGCCGTAATGGCAATTACTATGGCACAGGACTTATGGATAGGTCCAATCTTGGATTATCTAAAAGATGGCAAGTTATCGGAAGATAAGTTGAAGCACGTCATCTACGAGCTTGAGTAGCTAGATATTATATCTACGATGACATGTTATATCAAAAGGGATTTTCAACTCCACTCTTAAGGTGCATAGATAGCCATGAATGTGACACCGTCTTGAAGAAGATTCATGCCGACCATTGTGAGAATCATGCTAGGGGGCTATCTCTTGCTCAAAAAGCACTCCGATAGGGATTCTATTGGCCTACAATAAAGCAAGATACCATTGACCTCGTGAGGAAATGTGACAAGTGCCAGAAGTTCACCAAGGTCCCACGAGCTCTACCAGCCTACCTACAATAGATGGTCAGTCCATGGCCCTTTGCGATCTGGGGCATGGACTTGATTAGACCATTCCCAATAAGTCACAGAAAGTGTAAGCATGTAGTAGTTGTTGTTGATTATTTCACTAAGTGTGCAGAGGCAAAGGAATTAGCAGAAATCTCTTTTTCGAAAAGTGAAAAGTTTGTATGGACTAACATTATTTGTAGGTTTGGAGTCCCTTAGCAAATCATGACTGACAACAGGACCTAGTTTAATAGTAAATAGTTCATTAACTTCTGCAATGATCTCAAAATTGTGAAGAGCTTCTCAGCCATAGACCATCCTCAAGCTAATGGACAAGTTGAGGCCATTAACAAAATCATCAAATAGATCTTAAAAATGAGGTTGGAGGCTAAAAAAGGAGTGTTTTGGGCTTCCAGAACCACAACTCATAGCACCACAAGAGAAACACCCTTCTCAATGGTGTATGGATCCCAGGCTATAATACCAGTAAAACTTGAGGTGACTTCACAATAAAGAGCTACATTCAACCCAGAGGATAACAATCAACTGCTCACTACAAACCTCGACCTCATAGAAGAGAAAAGGGAAATAGCTTGCCTCAGGGTTGTGACCTATCAATAACGGGTCGTGAGATACTACAACTGAAAGGTCCAAGTTTGAAACTACAAAATTGGTGATCTCATACTGTGCCTTGTTCTTCCTAGAGCTCATAAGGCTAGTGGCAGGACACTAGGTCTGAATTAGGAGGGCCCATACATAATCAAGGAAGACTTGGTAAACAAAGCTTACCACTTGACAAATATGAATGGAGCTGAAGTTCTGCGAGCTTGGAATGCTGAGCATTTGTGCCTATATTTTCAATAGATTTGAGATATTTAAGCTTGCCCTTTTAATCATGTAATATTATTCAAAAATTAACAAAAACACCAAGTTTTTTCCTTAAATTTTTATGTCCTTGTTTATTAATTTTTGAATAAATTTGTGACAAAGTATTATACAGGAAGCGAGTTTTTCTCAGGTATAAAAGAGCCATGGTTTCCTAGTTGGAGCCTATTCAAGTCAACCTGATAGTCATCATTTATGGCTTACTGGGCATTCACTTTGGTTCTAACCTAATAAAAGTCATGGTTTGCTAGCAGAGGCACAACCTACTTGGCATTCATTACTAGCTGAGGTGTTACCTAATGGGCATTCATCTTGACAAATATCTATTAAGTCATGGTTTGCTAGCTGAGGCACGATCTACTGGGCATTCATTGCTAACTGAGGCATGACCTATTAGGCATTCATCTTGACAAATATCTATTAAGTCATGGTTTGCTAGCTGAGGCATGACCTACTGGCATTCATTGCTAGCTAAGGCATGACCTACTAGGCATTTGATGTTTCGATTTGTCGAGGCCAATCAAATTAGAAATTTATAAACCAGATTACACTACTCTACTTATAGCATAGAGCAACACCAAGTCGAATCCAAAGATCATTTATGGATATTATCAACCAGATTAGGAGATGTAAATGGGGGGGTTGGTAGAAAACTACACTAACAAAATGAAATCGAAAACACAAGAAATAACAAGCAACCAGCCCAAGGAAATACTAGCTTGAGATTAATGCATCCTTGATCACTTAAGATTCATTCAATTGATGAAAACCATAATAAAAAGCCTTGGAATGATTTAT
>JANHAO010021151.1:0-12610 GCA_026873985.1 Saraca asoca | reverse complement strand
ACGGTGTGAGAAGTGTGGTATTTTTTGGCAAGTCTTTTCGGCCTTTGGCTTGGAATCTCAGTTCTGGGAGCTGAGAAATTCATCAATATCCCACTCTAGTAGTCACACTGCTTATCTTGCTTAGTCTTCTACTCTTAGACCTTGGGTTATTGATTCTAGTGCCTCTAATCATATCTCTGATAATTCTCTTTTGCTTTCTCATTTTACTTGCGCAACATCTTTACCTTCTGTCACTTTGGCTAATGGCTCTAAGCAAGTTGCTACAGCTATCGGTAGTGCAACACCATTACCCTCTGTACCTTTGGACTCTGTTTTGTATCTTCCTAGTTGTCCCTTTAATCTCGTTTTTGTGAGTAAACTTACTCATACAATGAATTGTTCTATCACTTTTGACCATAACTTTGTTCTTATGTAGGACCGTAGTACGGGATAGGTGATTGGTGCCGGACATGTCACGGGGACTTTACCATCTTTCCTCTTCCTCTTCCTCTTCCCCTTCCTCTGTTGCCTACATTGCTATTGATTCTCCAGCACTTCTTCATAACTGTTTGGGCCATCCCAATTTATCCATGTTTCAAAAGATGGTTTCGGGTCTTTCCAATTTGTCAAGTTTCAGTTGTGAGTCGTGTCAACTAGGTAAACAGTCTAGAACTTCGTTTCCTAAGAGTGTCAATAATCAGGCTGTGTCCCTGTTTGTTTTAGTTCGTTGTGATGTTTGGGGTCCTAGTCGAGTCCTGTCCATTTCTGGTTTTCAATGCTTTGTAACTTTTATTGATGATCATTCACGTTGTACTTGATTATATTTAATGAAAAGTTGATCAGATTTATTGAAGTGACAAAACTCCGAAGTATTTTTCCACAGAATTTAATCAATTTATATCTACTAATGGAATTTTACATCAGTCATCTTGTGCATATACACCTCAACAAAATGGGGTCACTGAACATAAAAATAGATATTTAATTGAAACTACTTGAACCATGTTGCATCATAATGTTCCTTCTCGTTTTTGGGGTGATGCTGTAATTACTGCATGTTATCTCATCAACAGAATGCCATTTTTTGCTCTTCAGCATAAAATTCCTTATTCCATATTGTTTCTTGATAAGTCATTGTATGAACTTCCTTTGTGTTTTTGTTGTGTTTGCATTGTTCACAACATGACTCTGTACAGGATAAATTGTCAGCTAAGTCTATCAAGTGCATCTTTCTTGGCTACTCTCACATTCAACAAGATTACAAATGTTACTCCCCAAACACTCAACGGTACTATATGTCAACTGATGTCACCTTCTTTGAGCCATCTCCATTCTATTCTTCATCTACCAATACATAGCAAAACCCATTGAGAGAAGTCCTCCCTATTCCTTGTATTCCTCCTCTTCATCTTGATCTTCTTGTTCTCGAGTCTACTTCATCCTTTGTGACACTGTAGGTGTATTGTCAGCAATCTTATACATTGAAATCGACATTCCACCAGTTTCTCTTGATTCTCCAGAGGTGCCTGCTGACTCACTTCTTGCTCTAGCATCTCCACCTGTTGTGGACCTACCTCCTGATGACCAATTTCCCATTGCCATTAGAAAAAGTACTTGTTCTACTCGTAATCCTCATCCTATATATGATTTTCTCAGTTGTCATCCTTTTTTGTCACCCTATTATGCTTTTATCTCTTCTTTGTCTGTTGTTTCTGTTCCTAAGACTACTAGAGAGGTACTTTCGAATCCAAGGTGGTGTTAGGCTATGGTAGGAGAAATGACTGTTCTGCATGCTAATGATATTTGGGATTTGGTTCGTCTACCTTCAGGTAAATCGCCTGTTGATTGTCTCTGAATTTACATTGTGAAAGCATGTCCTGATGGTCAGGTTGATAGGCTTATGACATGGTTGGTTGCTAAGGGATATACACAAGTTTATGGACAAGATTACTGTGATACTTTTTCCCCTGCTGTGAAGATGTCCTCTGTTCATTTATTTCTTTCTGTGGCTGCCATGTGTTCTTGGCCTTTATACCAGTTGGACATTGAAAATGCCTTTCTTCATGGTGAATATCAAGAGGAAATTTATATGGAACAACCACTTAGGTTTGCTGTTCAGGGGGAGTCTAGTTCTGGTATAGTTTGGAAACTTCGTTACTCTCTCAAGGGTTTAAAATGGTTCCCTCCTGCTTGGTTTGGACATTTAAGTACTGTTATTCAAGAATTTGGCATGGTTAGGTATGAATCTGATCACATTGTTTTTTCCAGGCATAATTTACAGGGACAATGTATTTATCTGGTTGTTTATTTTGATAGCATTGTTATAACTGGGAATGATCAGAATGGCATTGATCAATTGAAGAAACATTTATTCAAACACTTCTAGACCAAAGACTTGGGTTTGCTCAAATATTTTCTCAGTATCGAGGTTGTACAGTCCAATTCTGGTATTGTTGTCTCTCAGCAAAAGCATGCTTTAGATATCCTTGAAGAATCTAGTATTTTGGATTGTAGACCGATAGAAACTCCTATGGATCCTAATACCAAGCTACTTCCAGGACGGGGGAGCCTCTTCCTGATCCTGGAAGATATCGGAGACTAGTGGGTAAGTTGAATTATGTTATCGTTACTCGGCCAGGCATCTTTGCTGTCTTTGTTGTTAGCTAGTTTCTTCAATCTCCATGTAATAGTCATTGGGATGTAATCATTTGGAATCTGAGATATATTAAGGGGTCACCTAGTCAAGGATTGTTGTATGAGAATGAAGGTCACATACAAGGGGTTGGTTATTTAGATGTTGACTAGGCTAGGTCCCCTTTTGATAGATGTTCTACTTCAGGATATTGTGTTCTTATTGTAGGTAATCTTGTCTCCTGGAAAAGTAAGATGAAGGAGGTTGTGGTTAGGTCAAGTGCTGAGGTAGGATATCGCGCTATGGCTTTGGTAACATGTGAGCTTGTGGATTAAGCAACTAATTCAAGAGCTGAAGTTTACAGAAATTTCTCAGAAGAAGTTGTGTGATAATCATGTTGATCTTCATATTGCCTCCAACCCAGTTTTTCATGAAAGAACCAAACACAGAGAAATTGACTGTCATTTTATTCGAGAGAAGGTGCTATCTGGTTGTATTGTCACTAGTCATGTCAACTCTAATGACTGGCTAGATGATATTCTTACTAAATCTCTTAGAAGTCCTCATATTGGATTTATTTGTGACAAGCTTGGTGCATATAATCTATATGCTCCAGTTTGTGGTGGAGTGTTAGATTATGTAAGTATGTATTGTATCATACTTAGGTTATTTTATGTAAATAGCCTAGTTAGCTCAAGTTTCAGTTAGGATCTAATCAACAAGGCTTGTCTAGTATATATACTTGTATTGCTATTCAGATTTTATCAATCAGTGTTTTTTCCTATACTATTTCTCTACAAATACAAAAAATATGCTTAATTGAAAGTAAGGAGAAAAAGTGAGGGGGAGTAAAATGAAATGCATGCTTGGATTCCATCCAATATTATTCTAAATTGTACATCGGTTTGACCTCTTTGAGGTTGCTGGCTAGGGAGAGTTGGATAGAACTCTGATATATTTGGTGTATTATACTGAATTATATAAGACTTAACCCTAGTGTTCTATTTATATAGAGTTTCTAACAAACACTAAGACTCTAATTCCCCTAACTTTCGGTGCACCACAAACAAGCCCTAACATAACCTAAGCCCCTAACATTTATTATTAAATATTACTTTCTAACACTCATTTCTTTTTTTGCTCAACATGATGCTACTCTCTCTTGGAATTTTCATTTCACCCAAAATCTTAACAAAAGAGAGACTTCTGAGTTTTTTGTTGTATTGGATTTGTTGGATCCTTTTCATTTATCCCAAAATCCAAATACATGTACGTGGTCTCTAGATTCCTTTGGTGTGTTCATGTGTAAATCTTTCTTTATTTTTTTGGTCCAAAGCTCTTCATGTCTTAATTTCCCTTTTCTGTGGATAATTAATACTCCTTCCAAGGTTAAAGTTTTTGTTTGGATTGTTGTTTTGGAATAAGATCAATACTAATGGTATGCTACAAGTGTGCAGACCACATAAAATTTTGTCCCTATATGTGTTATGCTCTAAAAATTTAGACCAATAGTCATTTGTTTTTTCATTGTGAGATGACTTGGTACTTATAGAATAAGTTTTTCTTTTTGCTTTTGGTTTTTTGTGAGTTTGCTCAGCTTCTTTGGACAGTTTTCTCTCTACCAGATATTATGGTTTTGGGAAGAATAAGGAAAAAAGGTGCAATTTGGGAAGTTGCAGGAGTAGCTGTCTTATGGTTGGATAAGGTTATGGTTGTTAACTCACTTTGGCTTAAAAAGCTCATGGTTTTGTTTGACTAACTTGCAAAGGAATTGGAAGCCTATTTTGGATCTTTGATAGGATGCTTTCCTTGGTGTTTTTTTTTATTATAATTTTTTTTTCCTCTTTGTATTGCTTATCTTTTTTCTTGTACTTTGCTTCTTTAATAATACATTTTTTTTTATTAAAAAAAAAAGTTGAACACGTGCTTTGCTTTCTGACTCTTGCCCAGGGGAATAGGGATTGTGCTAAAAGTTAGATTGCTCAGAAAAAAAAAAAAAAACTAAATTGTTATTTACTTTGGAATTTAGCCGTTCATTTAGCTGCTTGTGGATTTTGTATGGTATTATTCATGTGAAAATTTGAGGCTAAAGGGTGTTGCTGTATTGATTGTCAATTTCTTATTTGGTTTTCTTACTTTGACCACTGTTAACTTTTTTCTGACTCCTTATCCGTTTGTATTCTAAATTGGTGGGTGGGTGAGGGTGTGTCTGTGTGCGTGTTTTTGGTTGGAGAAAGAGCGAGTTAGAGAAACTACATGGGTAATGAAGGTATGATTTCAAAATTTTAGCATTAATTAAATGGAACTTTTCTCTTTACAGGTACATTCAATCGCTACGTAGTGTACATAATGCAATGAGTTCACAACTTGTAGCTGCAGAGAATCTCTCGGAATTCCTCTCCAAACAAATGGAAGCATTGACTGTAAAGGCCCCATCTAACAGTCAAAAGAATGTGAAGAAGTTGTTTGAAACCATAGGAATTCCCTATGAAGCTTCCTGTGGCTCTTCATACATGAGAGGTCGTATAGAGACTTCTTCAAGTAGGAAGCTGTTGCCTTTTCATTCTAGCACTAAGAAAGACTTGCTTAAGAGAAATAGAGGCAGTCCTATGAAGAGTTGTGAACCAGAAATGGCTAGGAGGAATAGAGATTCACTTGATAAGGTATTATTTGTTTATGCAAGTGTTATGCTTTAGTACAAATGACACAGGATCAATCAGATTGGCATAATCTTCTTGCTGGTATTGTTTGAATATGGTGCTCAGATCCTCTCATTTGTATCTTTTACATTTGAGGATTTCTTATCCTCATCTTTTGTATTTTCTGTCCTTCCTTTAATAATATTTCTTTTTCTATCAAAAAAAAAAAAAAGAAAAGAAAGTCATAAACAACTAGACTGTCAGTTTCAAATGGCACCATCAAGATTTTTTTGAGTACACATGCTGTTTTATGTTGGTATCCTGTTTGAACACACCTCTTAACCTCAACTTTTGTATTTTCTCTCCTTTAATAATATTTCTTTTTCTATAAAAAAAAGAAAGTCATAAACAGCCAGACTGTCAGTTTCAAATGGCACCATCAAGATTTTTTTTAGCACACGTGCTGTTTTATGTTGGTATCCTGTGAGTACACGTCCTATCTGTGAATTCTAGGAGTGGTAGATGAAATCAAACTAGAATGAGATGAAAACTACTTCAGAATGGGCTTTTGCATTTGTCAATCCAAATTCCAAACCCAAAATTGCATCCTCTCAAATGATTAGTCTTCGATTAGCCAAGCATCATATAAACCCAAAATTGTATCCTCTCAAATGATTAGTCTTGGATTAGCCAGGCATCATATATAGTAAGTTTCAGATATAATTTCTGAAGATAATATAACTTTGCCCATGATGTTATTTTTATAGATCTATTGCATTTGTTGATGGTTGTGACTTATGCGCATTACTACAATTCTGATACAGAGCTGGACATGTTTTAGCCCTCCCAAAACAATCGTCAAAAGAGCGCTGCTGCAAGAAGTTCAGAAACCAAATTTGAATAGGTCATTCTCTTCAATGGATGAAAGAAATGTCATGAGTCCTTCCATCGTGGATGAATCTGCTCCTCATCCAAGAGATTTCCATATTTGTTCAACGTCGTTCCCTCAATCTGAAAGGAAAGGTAAGCTGTGAGTCTCTGACTAATTGCTGACATGAGTTATAATATATGGTGTATATTGCTAGGCGAGTTGATATTTTTGTGTGAATACGTGCAGAGGGCATACAGGATGGTTACACAGAAAAGATGTCAGAACCCTCAAAGGAATTCATATTGGTTAACAACCTTCCAGCACCAACAAAAATTCCTGACTTAAAATCTCCTATGCTTCAAAGAATTAATTTTTCTGCCGGTTTGTCACTGCCTACATCCCAATTGTCTGATTCAATGATGCCTACTCATTGCAAGGAGACTCAAGATTTGACTGGTGAAAAATTCTATAGTACATCTCAAAAGTCTGATTTGATTTCAAATGGTGAGAGCAAGACTGTTATTCAAACCAAAATGGGTCAAAAATTGTCTATTTCTCTCTATCCAGCCAGTGAAATGTCCGTTTCAAACAGTAAAATGACTATGCTTCCAAGTTCAACATTGGGAACCAGGTCTACAACTACAAAAACTTCAGAAAATTGGAAAAATCATGACTTTCCATTGTCCGACTCATCCACTATGTCTGCAGCCTCATCGTTGCTTGGAAAAGTTCTTGTGTGTAATGCTGATGAAAGCCAGCCTGAAGGAATTGATTCTGCAGTACCTGCATTATCCATATCAACTGACTCTCTATCATTTCCATCTATACAAACAGCAGTTTCTCCATTTTCATCGTCTCTCTCGTTGGCAACAGTGCCTTCTGCAGCATTTTCAGTAGCATCAAGCAAATCTTTCTCCCATACAGTCACCAGCACAAGTGCTAAGCAGGTTATATCAACATCTCCAGCATCAGCTTCTTCTTTGGTTGATACTTGTTCAGATTCATCTTCTGATCTGGCCCCTTTACACCTTATTCACACATCTTTTCAAACTTCAAATTCAACCTCGGAGGCAGTAAAATCAAAGGCTCCACCAGTTACCTTATCGAAGAGTGATTCGGATGCTGCTAAAGAACTGCAGGTTGAGCTGCAAAATGGTGATTCTAATTTGAAGTTGGAACTTTCGGGAAAATGTGGTCATTCTAGTGCAATCTCCACTGGACAGTCTTCCAATAATATAACAAGTCCTGCTCCTAGTCCTATTTCAGTTTCTCAGCCAGAACAACCCCCTGATGCGCTAATGCAGTCTTCGGCTTCTTTCCCAGCCTCTGTTAGCGTTACTAATGAGAAAAGTGTCGGTTTGGATGCTGGAATCACTGATGAAGATGAGATGGAGGAAGAAGCTCCTGAGATGAATGGCACAACTGCACTAAATTTGGAAAGCCTTGATGCATTTGGGATTGGGTCAATCCCTAATCAGCCATCGCCCAAATTAAATCCATTTGGTGGTTCATTTAGTAATGCAGCAACAAGTCTAGGAAGCTCTGCTGTTTCTTTCTCGGTTCCTAGTGGAGAGTTGTTTCGACCAGCATCTTTTAGCTTGCCAATTGTACAGTCCCCTTCACCATCCAAATCAACAAATTCAGCTGCGTTCTCTGGTGGCTTTAGTGCTGTGACAACTGTTCATGGACCATCTCAGAGTTCTTTTGGCCAGCCTGTCCAAATTGGGATGGGTCAACAAGCATTGGGATCAGTTCTTGGTACTTTCGGACAGTCAAGGCAGCTTGGTAGTGCTCCACCTGCAAGTGGGTTTGCAGCTCCCTCGGGTTTTGGTGGTGGAGGGTTTGCTGGCATGGCATCCAAGGGTGGAGGGTTTGCTGGAATTGGTTCTACTGTTGGTGGATTTGCTGCTGGTGCTTCTACTGGTGCTGGGTTTGCTGGTGTTGCTTCAGCTGGTGGGGGTTTTGCTGCTGTTTCTTCAGCTGGTGGATTTGCCGGGGCAGCTTCAGGTGGTGGGTTTGGGGCATTCAGCAACCATCAAGGAACTGGTGGTTTTTCTGGTTTTGGCACAGGTGGAGGAACTACTAAACCTCCTGAGCTCTTTACACAGATGAGAAAGTAGTTACAGGATATAAGAATAATCTTCCATGAAGCTTATTTGGTCGCAATTCATCAAATTGATCTGACAACTGAAATTGACTGGCGATGATTGTAATTACATGACCAACAACAATGCCTCATCCTGTCTCGCCTAAATCTTGGCTATTCTTGAGGTTTGGCTTCATGGATACACATAGTTTCTATTCTGAAGGCATGCACGATTTTAGACCTTGCTAAATCGGGTACCCTTCAGTTGTGCTTTCTTGATCGATTATCATTAATAACTTACGATACTGGAAAGCTTGTTATTCTTGTGTAGACTTAATATATGCCAATTTATTCTAAGAACTATTTTATCATTTTCTTTTCTCTTGAATTTGAATATCTATACTTCACGATTTTAATTTTTTTTAAACTTAAAATTTTTCTTAATCAAGTGTATATCATGCAATTTCAATAAAATTTTAGAGCCTACATGTAACAAGCATGCATAGTTACAATTCTATTGACATCAGTTGTATTACGAAATTTTCTTTATGACAAATTATTAACTTTTTGCAAGAAGGGTTACAACAAAACATGGATATTTAGGGTAATTATTTCTGGCCACAGAAATATATATGCAGTGTCTAATAGATGATAATTATACTTTACTAACCAACACGGTAAATCTCTACAACATATCAACATGAGTATTCAAGGATGAACCACTGATTAAAAGGGGAGAATTGTAACATCCAAAATTAAGACAATCCGAGTATAGGAAATTAAGGGTCTGATTGTACTCTCTCTGTCTCTTTTATTTTTTTATCTTTTTTGCTCTTTAAAATAAATTTTAAAAACACTTTTTGAAAAACACAATAAAAATTGTTTGGTAAAACTATTCCCAAAATAGTTTTAATACAATAATATTAACGACGAGTTTGTTTTTTTTTTAATTATTATTTTGGAAGCAGAAAATTAAAAATATCTCAAATTTATTTTTGTTTTTCTATTTTTAAAACACATTTCGAATTGCAGTTTTAAAAATTGATTACAAAAGTACTTATTCAAACGAGTTTTTTCATTGTAGAAACATAAAAATAAAAAATTATTTTTTAAAAATAGTAACCAAATAAACCCGTAGTTTTTAAAAGGTTAAAATTAGGAATATTCACAACATGAGGGTGTGATAGACTGAATGATGACCCTAGCTATGTCCGGAAAACCAAAGAACATGCCTCCGAACGTTAGACCAGCATATAGTGTAAAACCGACGCTCAGGTAGCAAACCAAGGTAGTTCTAATCCGAATTTGGGATAGAACAAACCATGACATAAAAGACATTTTGAAAATTAGGAAAAATAGTCTAAGTTTCTCTAAAATTTGGAGTCAATCTAATGTTATTTGGCCAATGATGTCGAGATAATCGGATAGCAACGAATTTATATTTATTATATAATTAAATTATAAGTATATTATCTTATCATAATTAAACAAACAACGATGTCAAGATAATCAGATAGCAATGAATTTATACTCATTATATATATTGAAAAATGATCTAATTTTCCTTGAAATTTTGTGATGATTTGATGTTTTAGGGATAAAAGGAAACTACAATGCATATTTTAAAAATAAATATAATAAATTTAAAAATTAATATATATTTTTAATGCCTCTAAAGAGAATTATGATGTCATCAAACATATACATATGATGTAAGCTATTTGATTTTTAATTAGGAAATGAAGAAAAAATATCAAAATATCCAGGATAGCATTTCATTTAATGCAACATCGGCTATTATTAAAATATCGTTCTTTGTAATTATGAGTATGCCATTTTTAAGAATGTTCTTGGAAAGGGAAAATGACCAAAATGCTCTTGGTATTAACGAAGGTACAACAACCTCAGAGGCCTGGAAGTGTCCTGATCATGGAATATGCCCAGGTACATGATAGTAATCCCACTAATGAACACTTGGTCCATTAACCACAAGGAACATTAAATCTCTATTTCAACTTTGTCATGATCCAAAATTGGGGACTATGACCGAGACATGATCCAAAGGGAGAACAGGAAGAAATAAAGCCATGCAAGCCTCAAAATATTAATCAAATTAAATGCCATTTTATCTATTTAGGGTATTTATTGTCGTTTCACAAAAGGACATTAAATGCATTCACACTACTCAGATAATAGTTTGATAATTTCTCATTCATTTGTTATCATTGCTTAGTGGAATAAAGATAAAACAACTTATATCTTGTGCTCACAATGACATCCTATTTTCCTTTTAAGACATTAAAAAATAATAATAATGTACTATTTTAATTGTAATTAATTTTTAAACATGACTTATATTTTTTGTTCATCCTCCCATAATAATAGATCAACAGGAATCATAAGAGAAAAATAGTTCATTTTTCAAGGTTTCTACTAACTATAAACTCTATATTACTCAATTTGCTTAACTACACTATTTTTACACGGCATTATTACATATTTATGATTTATTTATTATTTCCTTAAGTCTTTAACTTTTGATCATTGTCCAAACAATATTAAATTGATTCCAAATTTCATAAGAAACTAGGGCATTTTCTCTAGTTCTCAAAAAGCAATTTATGTTATGGTTCATTTCTTTCGAATTTCAAACTAGATTTTTTCTGGAGTTTTCTTGAGAACAATTTTTCATCTCTACGTCACTTTGTTTTCAACCTAAGTAGAACCCAGGCTTTCATTCTATAGTCCTCAAGTGTATGTAGGAATATTCTCAGATTTTTCTGACACCGCTAGAGCCACTATCTGACCTAGAACCTTCGCCTAGTGAATACTTGTGGATTTTAACCTTTTAGAGTCTTGATTTTCCCCTATGATGGTTGTCTGAATCTTGAGGTAGTGTTTTTCAATTACATATGTAATCCCCAAAATATTTTAACCTTAGATTTACATAAACCCAAATATTATCATCGCCGTTATGCAAATTCAAATTAAGTTAAACCCATTGTTACTACATTGATATACCCAATATTAATACCTCCAAACACTGTTGACAATAGCATTAATATCAAACACCCCATGAGCATCATTATGCACCAAAAGAAAAAAAAAAAAACCAATTTTCCACATCTTATGTACAACAAAAATTATTAGCAAGAATGCCAAAAAAAAAAAAAAAGCAATAAAAAGTTACCTTTTCTCAAATAAGCAACGTCCAAAAAGTGATATCTAATTTAATAAACAGTTTTGTTTAAAAACAAAGAAAGATGTTGCCTCTTCTCATTTCCCTTAAGAAGGGCTAAAGATCTCTTCCTAATAAATGGAGGATGAAAATTAAAATTAGAATGTTATATAAATTCATGTTTTTGATCTGATGTGCATCTAATTGGGTTTACCCTTAATAGGGGCATGGCCTGTGGAAAGAGTTTCAAACAGGAAACAATCGCCAATTCAACTCCAAGGAATGAGTACATTGTGACATCAAGTACAACAAAGGAAATTGTTTGATGCGAAATTTCATCTTAGAGTTACAAAAGGTTCCTAGTATTGTTAATCCAAAAAAAATGCATTTTGTGATAACAATGATGCCATTGTGCATGCTAAGTTGTCAACATCTCATCAAAGATCCAAACTTAGAATATGGATTTATCACTTAATCTTTAGAGAATATAACAGATCCACTGACCAAGTCATTATTATATGAAGGTATGGATGCCATATTGAGAAGATGAGCTTGAGATACATGGGCAATTGGCTCTAAGTCGTCACACACCAATTTTGGAGTATGATCAATGTAGCAAGTCACTTGGAAGCAACTCCCTACAAGCCTAACACTTCACAATTAGATTGAGAAGAAAAAATGGACATTTCACAAAAGAGGTTTAAAAGAATCAATTATTGAAAAACTTTCCAAACGACATGTTTATTCATATTTTCAAAAGATTTTTATAGAAAGTCTGATGGAATTTCCTTTATTTTTTGGACATGGGCTTTAGGCCAAATACAATAGTAGAGGACTACACGCCCTACCTAGCACCTGTACATACAAGCAAGACCATACATGACATTACAGATAGAAAGTGATGTAATGTTTATTCCGCAAGTGCACGGCATAACTGTAACTAGTACTGGCAAATACGGATTGAATCCCACAGATATTTCTGTACCAATTACTAGAGTTTTGCAATCTAAGTTGCATAAATCAAATAAAAGTGTTACAAATAATAAAGAGAAATAATAAAAGGAAACAACAAATAAATAAATAAACTAAATTCAAATACTAAAAAGCCTAGAATTAGGATTCACCACAATCATGATTTTCCTACAACTAATGTAAATTCTTTCCTATCATAATTACTTGGATTATTGGGGATAGTTTAGCCTACATTCATTACTAGCCTCTTTCA
>JANHAO010021150.1:0-12608 GCA_026873985.1 Saraca asoca | reverse complement strand
AAACACTTTAGAAAAGATTAACAAAGATAATTATAAACAAGGACTTATTTACAAAGAATCACTCTTATACCTCAATAATTTAAGTATAGGAACATTAAGATAACTCTATTTTCATAGAGTTATCACAAAGTCATCCTAAAAAACACATATGATAAAACCATATAATATAACAAAGGTTATTTGAGGGATGCAAGCTATTTATCCATTTGGTTCCATGGTTGTTAGCATCATCCTTGGCATCAGATAAACCCAAAATTCTTGATATGCCTTGTCACGTAGCTCTGTATGTGTTAGGAGAATAGAAAACCCCTAATCATTTTTCTTTCATTTTTTTTTTTGTAAATTCACTTTCTGTCCACTTCATATTTGTCAATACATTCCCAAAAATTTTTTGCCTCATCCTGATTTGCTCTAACAAAAGATTGCGCACTTTTTTAATTCATTGAATTCAAAATTACAAAATACATCTATTTTGATAATTATTTTGAAAGTGAATTTCATTGCAAAATTTAGTAAACTGTGACAATTAAAGGCAAATAAAATCATTAAGAACATAAAACAAAAAACTAAAAGGAAGCATAAATCCATTGTAAAATCATAATAATATATTTTTAATTAGCTCATAAAAGTTAAGTTACACTTATCCTAGTAAAGCCAAGAAATTCTGCTTAAAAGTTAGAAAAGAAAAATCTAAATTTGGGAGATATCATGCATCTATAAGGAACTAACAACACTAAGAATAGTAAGACAAAGGATGTAACAACTTCAAATTTCATACACCTTTTCTTTTTTTTTTTTTTCACAATAGTATTAATGTAATTACCATATGGAATTTGGGCGATGAATTTGATGGTGCAAAGCATCATTTCTAATTTAAGGATCATTTTCCCATTCTAGTTACACATAAATTTTAAATTGTACAATAACAACACTAACAACAATTACTTTTATCACATCGTTCTCATCATGGTCCTCCCCTTTGTTTCTTTTATATTTCTTGAAATTGTTACTGTATTACTATCCATTTCTTGACAACACAAGACATGCATAACATCAACCAATTGAAACAAAAATAGTATGACCAATTTTTTCAAAAAAACTTAGGAGGTAGGGCATAGATAAATGCTTACACAAAGATCAAACAAGTGATGTGAATGCTTCATTGGATGGGGAAGAATGGAGGGAAAGGAAGTTTATGTCATAACCTTTTCATTATTTTGGAGTTTTGATTAAGGAGGGGAAGGACAGAGAGATTTATAATTAATCCTTCGATACCCTTTAATACTCACTAATTTGCATTCCTCCTATTTGGGAGAGTTTTTGCAACAACCCTTTTCAGTAAACTTGACTGAATTCAAATACAAGTTTGGAAGGGTGGCTAGTTGACCATAGGTTCTATTCCTGAGGGTTCACTAGGCAGTTAATCAGTCATTAAAAGTAGTCGACTGGTTGGTATGGTCTAATGAGGTTAACCTATTGCATAAAGCCTCTTTGAGCCTATATAAAGAGACCCTCTTCAATAAAAATTCAGAATCCTCATTTGCAAATAAGTAGTTCCTTAAGGAACATTACTTAACAAATTAGGATTTTAGTTTGCACTCTTCAAAGGTGTCAACCTAGGATAAGATTTTTAGCCTAAAAAGGCTAATTTCTTATCTTAAATTTCTTTTGAGTTAGTTTTGATCTTCTTTTATTTCCTAGGTTGTTGAAAGGTGTTTCTACTACAGCCAAAGGGCAAAATTAAAATTAGGGATAAACTCATGCATTGTAGGTCCCAGAAAGTTCCTTATACTAGATGAATGAGATTTTACCCTTTTGACTCCCTTTTCATATGAAATTGATATTTTTGAAAACCACTCTAAATATATTTAGTGTGTTAGATACTGGGAATATGGTTAGGAGACGTAGCCTATTGGAATTAGGCCTAAATTAATGAAAACAAGAATACGAAATTTATGAAATCTGCGTAGGTCATGAGATTATGGACTGGACCAGAAATAAACCTAGAATGTAAGATTTGATGAACTCAAGCTTAGACCAAAATGTATATGGGAATGGTAGATATAGGATAAAACTTAAGAATTGCTTTCCTATGTAATTATGTGAATGCATGATTGATTGAAAGTATGAACAAGTTAGGAAAAGGAAATGTAGTAACGGTACAAGTTGTGGATTAATCTAGATATCCCAACTTTGCATACACATTTATACATGAATTTTAAAAGTTTATAAAACACTGGTTAAACAAATTCTTATCTATTAAAACTTATATTTTCCAAGTTCCTTAAAATTTATTCTTTAGGTATATTTATTCAATCATTTTATTTTTTAATTTCCTAAAAGTCATAAGATCATGGTTTTATTTAGTTAAATATATATATATATATATTACATTTTGAATCATGATTAATTTAAAGGATTAAAGTTTCCCACCAAGATTTACATTTTCAAGAATAACAACATTATATAGCACATAACGCGCATTATGAAGGATAGGGATAAAAAGAAGATACATATGTGATAGTTATTAGTTAAGTTAATGTTAATTAAGAATATTCAGTATATGATAAGAGAAAAGGCATGATAAAGAGATGTTTGTGTATGTGAATTAACAAGGAATATTGGGAGACCTACATGCACTAGGAGATATATGTGTGGTCTCTCATATAACATGGGGTTATGAGACATATTTAATTTCCCATATGATAGGATATGGTGCATTAAGATACAACATGAGAGGAGAGGTCCCACTAGATAAGATAAGAGAAAGGAAAAGAGAAAAGATAAAAGAAGAGAATGTCGCTATTTCAATATTCCTATTGTTAGTACAATAAAGGGAAAAAACTTTACATGGTAGTTAGACATGACTTAGTAAAGTATTTTTATGTTTATGATATGATTATGATGTAAGGATAGATTTAGAAAGATTGAGAATAGATAGTAAGTATGAGATCAAGTATGAAAGTATTGGAGATAACTATGAATATATTTTCAAAATATATTAAATTACACTTTCATATATATATATATATGCATATGTATATTCTACGTATGAATGTGTTTATATTTACATGTATGACCAAAAAGAATTTTCAACCCAAAGTTGGGTTAGTCTTTTTGCTCACTAAGTAGTTATACTCATTTAATTCATTAACATTTTTTTAGTTAATGAATAAGATAAGGTTGTCTCAATTAAGAGATATTCTAGGAATGCAGACATATGAAATTAGGTATGTGGTTTCCCTTGACATACTTCTAGTGGTTAGTATTAGTCCAACTAGACATTGGATCCTTAGTTATGAAATTATTTTAGTAAAATACTTTATTTAGATTTTAGAATCATTTATTCAAAACATTTTTAGTAAATTATACATATCATGGATTTTATTAAAAAGGAGCTAAGAATCATGTTTATGCATTTATTTCCATGATTTCAAAAATTAAAAGGATTTTCAATAAGAATAAGCTCATGGATTTGGAAATCACCATCGGGTGATTTGTACTAATCACACCTCTAGATTTTGAGAAGTGACCATTTTCTAAACATCCAAATAAGGGAAAGAAAAGCCTTCTCATAAACCATCCATTCTCCTTAGGTTTTTATCTTCTATTCTCTCTTGTTGTTTTTCCTTGCCCTTTTTAACTTCCAAAGACATATAAAGGTTTGTTTTGTTGGAAAACATCTTCCATAGAAATAATCTCTCATTTACTTGTGTTTAACTATTTATAGTTATAAAAAATTAAGATTACTGAACATATTCTATTTACTCAATATTATGTGAGCTTAGTGTGATGGAAAACAACATTCACTACTTTAGAGTAGAATTTATATCCTCCCACTACCATAACACCATGCATTATTTCATTATTCACAAGTCATATAAATGACATAAAAGTCCTTTAGTTATACAAAAATAAATAAAATTTTCTTAGGGAAAGAAAATTTTTTTGATAAGACAACCTTTAAATCAGTCCTCCCGGGAATCATTTTTATGGAAAAAAAAATATAAACTTTAATTTAGCCTCACACATAATAATAACTACAAAGATAAATGAACAAAGACTTTAATCACAATCCTTAGGGTGTTAAATAATTCAAAAAAAAAAAATTAGAAGTGCAAGTTAAATCATATATCGAAATTATCTTTGAATATATTGAAATTATGTAACACAAAAATTTTCAAGACAATAAGAAAATTTCTCAATATAGGTACCTTATACATCTTTTGTAACCCAAAAATACATTAAAGCCATTTCTAGAGTTTTTAAGTTTGCTTTGTTTTCTTTCATTAATCATGAATTTCCCCACCCATAAGTCTTTTATGGTGTGTTTAGGAGTTAGGAGGAGAAGGGAAGGGATGATAACAATAGAGAATGGAGGGTAAGTGAAGGAGAATAGATGGTTAAGTAATGACTTCCTCCCCCATTGTTTATTTAGAAAACCTCGCAAAATCCCCTAAATTGGAGGAATACAAAAAGCAAAGTATTGGAGGATGTTGGAGGACTTTGAAGATTAATCATAAACCCCATTCTCTTCCACTCCTTAATCAAAACTCTTAAATAAAGAAAAAATTATGACATAACCCTCCCTTACTTCTCCTTCCCCTTCAATCTCCTCCATTTAAACATATCATTAGTTTGTAATTTTTTTTTTCAATCATGGCCTTGTCTTTGGTCTCATTTATATTTTTGTGCTTTTGATCTTATGTAGATTGGTTTTGCCTTCTTCTTAAGAATTCTTCAACTCAGTGTGTGATAAAAGGTGGCCTTGAAGGCGGGGTATATTTTATAAACATGGCAAAAGAAAGGTCTTAAAAGTAGTTAAGGGATTTATAGGGAAGACACAATTATTTATTTATTTAAATTATTATTTTTTTCATTATTTGCTTCTAATATGATTAATTATATTGATTTTAATTCAATTTATTATGAATAATACGGTATTTTAAATTAATTTTGCAGGCACTAAGTCAATTTCTTTAGATAAGAAGCATAAGATAGTGACATTAATAGGAGACATAGACATAGAAGTTGTAAAGAGTAAACTGAGTAAGATGTATCATATTAATATATTATCTATTGAACCAACAAAAAAGTAAGATGAGGAAGAACCTAATGAGGCAGAGAAAAAGATTACTGATATAATTGATCTTGTGAAAGCCTTTGAATGCTATTATTCAAAGATAAGACCAAAGAATTACTACGTTAAAACAACAGAAGAGGATGACCTAGTATGATAATTTAACTGACTTTAGAATTAGCATCACTAAACTATCACATGCATTGCCAAAATAGTATAGATTGCAAAAAAACCAAAGTTAATTTCTTTAATTTTCTTTACCAAAGCTAATTGTAGAGAACTATCACAAGACAATTGGCACTTACAAATATTAGCTTTCTTTATTAATATTTAAGAAAAGAGTATCCTAAAGAAAATTCATAGAATTGCCTTTAACAATTTGAGCATAAACTATTTTAATCTTAAAGTTATTTAAAATGACTTGGTATAATAATTATGTCAATAGTGTATAAAACTCTAAAAATCAACATTGTGTTGACTTTAGCCTTTATTTGAAATGATTTACTAACTTATTTTTATGATAACAAATATTTTACATATGTTTATTATGTTAATTTCAGTGAAATCACCTAGGAAGAGTTTGAAGATATTTTTAAAGTTTTAATTTAGGCCTAGGAATTATTTTGCAAAGGTTTATGATGATTATTAAATTTAGCTCAAGATTGAAAAATATTTTAGTTGATATTTGCCTCAAAATCTTGAAAAATCACCTTAGAATTTTTTTGCTATGTTATTAAATGTTTTGATAAATTTCATCTTTAGGAAATATGATTTTTAGTTGGAAAAAATGTTTTGAAGAACAATTAAAATATTCTAATAAAAAACCTTTTGAAAACATTTTATTAAAAACATTAAAATTTTTAGGAGAAATTTATTCAAGAATATATTCCTATCCAATTTTGGAAGAAGGAATTGATTTTGGAATCAAACTGTTAACCAAAAAGAGAAAAGAAATCCATTCCATAATTAATTCTTGCACCCTAGTTGAAAGAAGGGTGCTTGAGAATAGATTCCTATAGCCTAAAATTTGTCCTGAGAGCCTTCAATTTTGAAGGAATCAATTCCAAGTTCAAAATTTGCCTTGAGATTGTGCAGATTTTTGAAATAATGGCTAGTTAATGTGTCTAATGGTTCTCTCTATATAAAACATTTCTATTTACTTAGAAAGCAACATTCCATCACTCTAAGAGGCAAATGCACTCTTTCTTCTCTGAGCTTCATCTAATTACTCCAGTGTTTGATTTTCAGCTCGATTTGAGCAATCACTAACCTAGTAAGCTTCAATTATGTGATTTGAAATTTTGAGGTCTTGTTTATAAACCTTCATTCTTCTACTTGTTTTTGAGTGTTTTAGGAAAGGAAACTCTAGGATAGCAAGAGTGAGGAATCTTTTTAATGAAATGCTTTAAGTAAGGATTGTCAAAGAAGTTATAGTTATGTAGGTGATATAACCTTTGTAAAGACTTCTTCATATGTCTAGTTCAAACTTGGAGGGATTTTAATATAGTGGAACCAAGCTTCATGAAGCTTGAGAAGTGGATGTAATCTATGAAGCAAATGTCCAAGGTTAAACTACTATAAATCTTATGTTTAATCTCTCTAACCCTTCTTTCTTCAATTTTTTGCACCTTAGTTTTCAATACTTAATATCTTTATCATTCATTATTGCTTTACTTGATGTTGAGTAGCTAAAGTACTAAATATTGGATTCCTGGAGCCAAATTGTGAAATTATTGATCATTTGTTTCTTCATTGTTAAAATTTTAAGAAATTTGAAAAGGTTGTTTGAAAATGATTTAAAAAATTGTAAAATCTTGAAGCTAATTCACCTCCTCTTGGAGAAATCTTAGGCTACAATTGGTATTAGAGTTTAGCTCTTGTGTTTAGGTGTAATTGCCTTACTTGAATCCAATGGTTGTAGTATTTTTCCTGAATGTCCTCTATTAAACAAACCCCCTAGGTTTAATGGACAACATTATACCTATTGGAACAAAATTGAAGGATTTTATAGAGGCCATTGACATAGATATGTGGGATATAGTTGAGAATGGATATAATCTACTTACCAAAGTTGAAAACAATGTAACTATTTTAAAACCTAGAAGTGTTTGGAATAAGATGTTTGGAATAAGATGAGAAAAAGAAACACTTCATAGCTTTTAAGGTAAAATGAATTACATCTTATTTGCTATGGCCTAGTGGGTATAAAAGAGTGTCTAATTATGCAAATGCAAAAGATATGCAGGATGCTTTTGAAATTACTCATGTAGGAATCTCTCTAGTGAAAGCATATAAAGTTTGCCACTCCTAAAGATGAAGGATGGTGAGTCTATCAAAGATATGGTTCAAAGATTCATCACTATTGTTAACCACTTAAGTATTCTTGGTAGAAAATTTGAGAATGTGGATTTAGTTCACAAAGTACTTTGTTCATTGACAATAGAGTGGTAATTAAAGATCACGCTATTAAAGAGTTGATGAAAATGGGCATTTGCCTATCTTGCAAGAACTCCTTGAAAATTTGGAGAAGCATGAAAGTGAGCTAAAAAGATTCTCTAAGTCAAATGACAATGATAGGTAAAAGAAGAATCTTACTCTAAAAGCCTCTACCACCTATGATAAGGAGGATGATGAGTTAGAAACCTTAGATACATTCATTGCACTTCGATTGAAGATGTTCTAGCTTTCCTTACCAAACAAATAATCAGTGACCCTTAAAGGCCTAAAATATTGGTGGAAGAAGAAGTCCTTCTCTCTTCAAAAGAAAAGTGAGCAGATAAGAGTAAAGCAACCAAGCATGCCCAATGTCACAAGTTGGCTTTGTGTACCAATTCAGCAAGCAAACGTACTTCAATTGGCACAAAACTTTGCAAATAAATCAAGCTTAGTATGGAAGACTTTTAGCCTGAATTTGGAGGCAAACTGACTTGTGTATAATTTTTTTTATTTTTTCCCGTTTTAGGACTTTGTATGTATTTTTGACCAAGGTAACTTGTCCAGTGCAAGTAGCTAAGCACATGGTTATGATCCTTGGACTTTGTCTTTCCAACGGTGTATAATTTGATGTAAAACTCCATCTAAGTTGAGAGAAAAGGGCCTTATATCAACTCAAAAAAAGTATGTCTACTCCTGCCAGATAGCCTTTGGCTCAAAATGCACTTTATGGGGGGAGTGACCGGGCGACTCAAGGTGGGGAGCTGTGGCACTAGTCTAGGGGTTGGAGTGTGTGGCTTGGTGCCTCCCTACACACTCCAAGCTATGTAATGAGGCTTTATATGAATAAAAGAAGTAGCCCCTCTTCTTAATTATAGTGTCCCTAATTTTGTTCGATTTTGCCCGTATTTTCCTGAATTGCATTCGTTGCATTCTTGGTTGTCTTGTTATGATTGTGATGGCTTGCTTTGTGCTATGCTATGTGTTATGCTTGCCCCTTTCATGCGAATGGATTGTTGGCTTGATTATTTACCTTTCACTGTGCGCTTGAATATTTTGTGGCTTGATACTTTATCCCTTGGTGTAGGAGACTAACCAATGGCTAGCTTGCTTTCAGGTAGTAGATTGCAAGCGCCACACGATCTAAGCTTGTGAACCAGAAAGTCTATGATAGTTGGTATCAGAGTGTGGTTTTGACCCGCTCTGGTATTGCTTTGAGTTGCTGTTGCTTATATTAAACATCCTACAATCATGTTAAACGTTGCATGTATTGTTGAACTTAAGAATCGATTTGGGCAAGTGGAGGAATTGTACAAAGCAATTGAGGAGATGCAACAAAATGACATCCCGGAGCTTGTTAAAAGGACTCAGGAGTGGGAGACCATTGTAAATCGGGTTAATGCTATTGAATCATATCTGAGGCTTGATAGAGAATTCTCGAATGCCAATGCTGATGGCAACTTAGGGGATATTGTTTGTGAATTGAGGGAAGAACTTGCTGATGTGAGAGCCCAAGTGAAAATCCTCACTCGACTTGTCGGGAACCAAGGCCTCAATCAAGGAGGGTCAGAATATGGCCGTATGAAAGTGCTTGAGCCTCGCCCCTATGGTGGCGCATGAGATGCCAAGGAATTGGAAAATTTCCTGTTTGACATGGAACAATACTTTCGGGTTGTTAGGCCTGAGTCTGAAGAGGCCATGGTGATGACTACAACCATATACCTCATTGGTGATGTGAAACTTTGGTAGAGGACCAAGTATGCAGAGATCTTGGCGGGTCAATGCACTATAAACTCTAGGAAAGACTTGAAAAAAAAGTTGAAGGCCCAATTCTTCCCAGAGAATGTAGAGTATATGGCTAATCGCTATCTTTGGGAACTAAAGTAAACTGGTACAATTCGAGAATCTATAAAGAAGTTCTCAGCATTAATGTTGGACATTCACAACATGATCAAAGAGGAAAAAATATTCACCTTTCTTGAAGGCCTTAAAGCCTGGGCAAGGACTAAACTCCAGAGACAGCGGGTGTAGAAATTGTCCGTTGCCTTAGCCACTGCAGAGCGCTTGACCGACTACCATGCCGACAACCCTAGTAAGAAACCCCAAGGGAGTAGTGGGTCTTCTGCTAGTGGAAGCGGGGGACAGTTGAACAAGTCCAGCAAGGGTAAAAGTGAGGGAGGGACAACAAGAAGGGAGGATCTAGTAACACGAGCTCAGCGTCGTCCCGTAATGCTGTCAACACTGGGGTAAAGAGATCCCTAGCTTGTTATTTATGCAATGGCCCACATAGAATTACTGATTGCCCCCAAAAAACTGCCCTCAATGCTATGCAAGTTTCCAAGAAGGATAATAGGGATGATAATGAGGACAGTGATGGTGAAGAGGAAAATCCTCTGAGAATGGGAGCATTACGGTTCCTTGGGGCACTTCAGAAGTAGGCCGAGAATACCAAAAAGACATCTGATTAGGGACTAATGTATGTGAAGGGTCACATTGCTAGTAAGACCACAACGAGTATAATGGTGGACACTAGTGCCACTCACAATGTCATCTCAAAGGGTGAAGCAAAAAGACTTGGCTTGATGTTAGAGAAGGGCTCAGGCCGCATGAAAGCTGTAAATTTTAAAGCCTTTACCATTACAGGAATGGTGAAACAAGTGTTAGTGAAGCTTGGATCATGGCAAGGAATGATAGATTTCGTGGTTGCTCGAATGGATGACTTCAATGTTGTGATAGGGATGAAGTTCCTTGTGGCGCACCATGTCATACTGGTCCCAACAACTAATTATCTCTTGATCATGGGTGAGAACCCTACCAATGTACTAATATATAACAACCAACCTGCCGAGACTAAGCTCTTATCATACTTATAGTTTAAGAAGGGTGTGAAGAGACAAGATCCATCATTCGTGGCAGTCTTAGCAGGGACCGAGTGTAGAGAAGGAGAAGTTGTCCCTCGAGAGGTACAAAATATGTTGAAAACATTCGAAGATGTAATGCCAGACAAGCTACCTCTAAGACTCCCGCCACGAAGAATAGTAGATCACTAGATTGAGTTGTTGCTTGGTGTAAAACCCCCTGCCAAAGGACCCTATCGGATGGCACCCTAGAATTGGCTGAATTACGAGAGCAGTTGAAAGAACTCCTAGATGCAGGTTTCATTCGACCATCAAAAGCACTATTCGGGGCTCTGGTGTTATTTCAAAAGAAACAGGATAGTAGTTTACGACTGTGTGTGGATTATTGAGCCTTAAACAAGGTCACAGTGTGGAACAAGTATCCTATCCAAGACCTCTTTGATCAATTGAGCACTACCCATTACTTTACGAAGTTGGACTTGAGGTTGGGGTACTATTAAGTTAGGGTGGCAGATGGAGATGTGGCAAAGACAACTTGTTTTACTCGTTATGGCACCTTTAAGTTTCTGGTTATGCCCTTCGGGTTAACGAATGCTCCTGTTACATTCTGCACCCTTATGAATCAAGTCTTTCATGACTATCTGGATAAGTTCGTAATTGTTTATCTAGATAATATTGTTGTTTATAGTTCCACACTAGAGGACCATTTGATCCACTTAAAACTAGTTTTTGAGAGATTGAGGCAACATTAGTTGTACGTGAAACGAGAGAAGTGCTCATTTGCTCAGGAACGCATCAAGTTCCTTGGGCATATTATTGAACATGGTGGCATTCATATGGATATGGAGAAAGTAAGGGCTATCCAAGAGTGGGAAACTCTAACCAAGGTGACCGAATTAAGATCCTTTTTGGGGCTTGCAAATTATTATCGTTAATTTATGGAAGGATATTCTAGGAGGACGACCCCACTAACTGACCTCTAAAGAAGGGAGTGGTTTGGCAGTGGACCGAGGCTCGCCAAGTGGTATTCGAGGATTTGAAATGGGCTATGACTGGGGATCCCATGCTTGCCTTGCCCGATATTACAAAACCTTTTGAAGTATAGACTGATGCATCAGATTTTGCATTGGGTGGAGTCTTACTTCAAAAGGGACATCCTGTTACCTATGAGAGCCGTAAACTATCGGAAGCCGAGCGGAGATACACGGCACAGAAAAAAGAAATGCTAGCAGTTGTTCATTGCCTACGGGTGTGGAGATATTACCTGCTTGGGTCGAAGTTTGTGGTTAAGACTGATAACACAGCAATTAGTCACTTCTTCACTCAGCCTAAATTGACCCCAAAACAGGGCCATTGGCAAGAGTTCCTAGTAGAGTTTGATTTTGAATTTGAGCATAAGGCGGGGCGGTCCAACCAAGTTGCTGATGGCTTTAGTCACAAGGCGGCACTTGCGGCAATGATCCTAATGGCATGCATGGCTCAAAGTCGTGTCAACACTAGTATGCGGGAGAGCATAAAAAAGAATCTTGCCAAAGACTCGGTGGCCCAGACCATTATGAACCTTGCCAAAGAGGGAAAAACACATAAATTTTGGATAGAAGATGATCTGTTATGGACAAAAGGGAGGAGATTCTTTACTTCCAAAGTTAGCAACTTAAGGAGAGTATTACTGAGGGAGTATCATGATACTCTATGGGTCAGCCATCCAGGTTGGCAGAGAACATATGCCTTGATGAAGCAAGGTTATTGCTGGCTACAGATACGCAATGATGCGATGGAGTACACTAAAACCTGTCTCATCTGCCAGCAAGACAAGGTCGTTAGAGATATGACTGCAGGATTTTTAGAGCCACTGTAGATACCCAGTAGACCCTGGGAGAGTGTCTCACTGGATTTCATTTCAGGCCTTCCGAAGGTGGGAGATTTATCTGCTATCCTAGTGGTGGTGGATCATTTTTTGAAGTATGGCACCTTTATCCCAACTACGAAGTATTGCACAGCAGAAGAGACAGCCCGATTATTGTTCAAATTCATGGTGAAGTACTGTGGTGTTCCCTAGAACATTGTAAGTGATTGAGATGCCAGATTCACTGGGACTTTCTGGTCTGAATTGTTCAGCCTTCTCGGATCATAACTTAGTATCTCGTCTAGTTATCACCCACAAACAGATGGCCAGACTGAGAGATTCAATGGCCTTTTGGAGGAGTATCTGAGGCACTTTGCAAGTGCAAATCAAA
>JANHAO010021149.1:0-12609 GCA_026873985.1 Saraca asoca | reverse complement strand
TTATTTTCTTTCTTTAAATTTCCTTTTCTATTCTTCTTTATTTCTTTTCTATTTCTTATTACTTGTTCTTTTCTCAATAAAATTTAGATATTTGAGTTACAAAGATTTTAGTAATTAATATTAACTTCTCTGTGGGATCGACCCATATTTGTTGGTACTAGCTACAACTACGTTGTGCACTTGCGGATATTTAAACACACATAATTTACGTTAGAGGCTTAGGTCACATTTTGCCCCTGAACTGCAAATGGATTCCTATCTTCAACCATTAGAATTCAATGGTGTTTCAAGAATTGTTATATACTAAAGTTGGCTTTGACGAGTCCCCGAGGAAATGAAGACTAGTCCCTACACCTCAGCAGATCACTCGACTAACAGGAGCACATCAGCGAGCTCCTCCCTAACGAGCTGCACCTCACCAAAGTTCCAGTAAGACACTTATAAAGAATGACCGACCTCCTCACAAGAGCTCGATGGGTCCTCTGTAAGCAGTACCAAGATCGTGTCCTTGATGCCTTGCAAGGATCGCGAAGACTAAACTCCAGCATCAAGTCTCTAAACCCTTGAATGGCTGAGATGACATCAAGCAACAGTCATAGGCCTACAGCCAGCCTAAAGGAACCACCTTCAGAACCTATATGTGGCAAACAGCCAGATTACAGTCTTGTCATTATCTTTTCTCATTTATTTGATGTAATACAACTGTAGCTTGTAATTAATGCATGTAATCACTCCTTCTTCTATAAATAGGATTACATTGTTAGCAAGAAAAAAAAAGAGGAAGGGAGAGACAACCTTGTAAGCAGAAACTCTGTAAAGTATCCAATATTAATAAAATCTCCGCCATGGACGTAGGGTCCAGTACCACCAGGATTTAGTCGAACCATGTTAAAAGAGTGTTTATTTATTTCATCTTTTTCCTTCCAGTTACATCTTGACAATACTTCAGGAGCAGCATTGATTCCCAAAACTCACATCCGGTTAACTGAAGTTCTGGTCCTCCGTACGAATCGAATTTCACCATCAACATTTTGACGCCATCTATGGGAATCATCCGCTCTTTGAAGTTTCCATTGCCATTCAACAATGGCCTGAGGAAGAATGACTCAGAGTTCTATAGCTCCAGCTTCCCAACGCACCATCACGCCTGAAATGCAAAAAATGCATACGCCTGATCAATCTCGATTAGCTCTAGAAAACACAGTCAAAGAGTTGGTTGAAATTGTTAAAGCACTTGCCCAGGCGCAAGCACGAAATGCCTAAAGACAAGAAGAGGTCATGACGCAACTCCAACAGCTTTGAGAAGAAGCTCAGAGAGAGGCTCGTCATGATCACAATAGCCAACGACTGGGGGGGCTCACAACGCGTGGAAAGCTCTACCCCCCAGCATGAAAGCCAGCATCCAGTAATGGACGAGGTTCTCCAAAGGCTGAAGTTATTTGAAGAGCGCCCATAGCCTCAGGATAATTGAAAGCATTATGAGGAGACCTCGCCATTTTCTGTGGAGATCAAGAAACAACCTCTCCCGTAGAAACTCAAGATGCCTACTATCCCGCTATATGAAGGGAATAGCGACCCAAACGATCACCTAGACGCGTTCAACACTCAAATAGACCTCTAGACGATTGAACCCCTGATGAAGTGTCATGTCTTTCCCGCCACATTAGGGGCAGCACCTCGCGCCTGGCTCAGACGCCTCCCCACACGCAGTATTGGCAGCTGCGAGGATTGCCAGAAGAAATTCATTGACCAATACTGAGCATTGAAGAGACAACTCGTACCTCCCTGCCATCTCACAATGATCTTTCAGCGCAGGGACGAGTCGCTCAAAAATTACATAGCCCAGTTTAGACATGAGGTCAACTCCATGGAAAATCCCTCGGAGGAAAGCATTTTAACAGCCATCTCAGTAGGACTTCACAAAGACGGTAAACTATACAGAAGCCTCTACAAGTCCCCCACTCGAGATCTTGCTGGATTCTATGATCGAGCGACCAAGCAAATAAGGTGGGAAGAAACCTTCGGAACGGAGGAACCCAAGCATAAAGCGGGCCAAAGTGGTCCCATCGTGAGCAAAAAGAGGGGTAGCAAGAGTTCTGACAACCCCACTCCTCATCTCGAGAAGAAGGTAAAACCTTAGCAGCCTAGAGTCCGCTTCGAGAGCTACAATATCCTGACAGATGCACAAGATAAAATCTTTGCCTTAGAAAGGCACAATGAGGACTTCGGAAAGCCTCGGCTGATAAGGATACCCGCTAAGTCCAGGGATCAGAATAGATTTTGTGCTTATCACAACGAGGCTGGGCACACCACCTCAGAATGCCATGCGTTAAAAAATGCCATTGAAGGCCTCATCAGAAGGGGTCGCTTACAGGATTATGTAGCAGAGTCATCTGGGCAGCGTGCTCAATAGGCCCAGCAAGTAGTCATCCTGGAGCCTGAGCCCTCCATCAGAATCATATTTTGATCTTATAATGGTCGTTTGCTAATTTGTACCCATTACGGTATTTCAAAATTAATGTAAGTTGCCGATTGGCCAAACACCATTAAGATAAAATTCTCTCTCTGCCTTAGCACTCTTGTTACACCGAATGGTTCTCACCTCGCTACAGCGAATGGTTCTCACCTCGCTACAGCACTCTCGCTACAACGAATGGTTTTCACCTCGCTACAACGAATGATTCTCGCCTTGCTATAACATTCTTGCTATGGTCAATGGTTCTCACCTCACTACAGTATCCATCCCAGCGAACGATTTTCACCTCGCTGCAGCATAAGTACAAAACAAAATCGAGGGTGCGACGGCCTTAAGCCTACCATGCAAAAAATAAAACTCAGCGAATGGTTTTCACCTCACTTCTATCGAAGATAAAGTCATCGCCACCCTCAACTCTCATACGGACGAATTCCTCAATTTTCATACAGACAAATTCTTGTAGCTCTCACGTGGACGAGTCTCTCACCACTCTCATACGGATGTATCTCTCACATTCCAAACGAGATTTCTTGAAGAATAACTCACTTGTAATCTCGTGACAGATTGAGGCATTCAGAAAATAAAGAACAGACGATTGGCAAAAAAGGAGTATTTCATTAATTATCAGAAATTTACATACAAAAATGTGTGAAGCATCTACTATAATTTCTGAAAGGAGAAGAACCCATACAAAAGGACCTCGACAAGCGAGGTGAGGGTTCTGTAGGGGGAAAGGCCAGTCTTTAAGCCCACTCCTGGTGACAGAGTAGCAGCCCATAGTCCCTCCTGTTTATTCTTCCACCGGCGTCCCTGTCTGAGTTACAACTAGAGCCTCCCTCGGAACCAACAGGCCAGGTAGTAAAGCTACCAACAACGGCTAGAGGGGGTGGCCAGAAGACACCATGAAAGCCCTGCCAGGCTGATTCTGTGCCGAGGCCACATGCAACGGGCCATCCATGTCTCCCATCACCATGCAACAAGCCATCCAAGTCTCAACAAGCTTCACTGGAAGCCAAGACGCCAAGAAGCTCCAGAAGCTCTTCAATCTCCTCCATTAAATTTCCCTGAGGCAGAAAAAGAATACCTCAGGCTATTTATAGACCCGCTCAGTCCTTTGAAGAATCCAGAGGAAATCTGACCAAATCTTCATCCAACGGCTCAAATCGAGTGGCAGTGCCACGCCAATGGATAACAATGGCAAACAGGAGAAAGTATGGCCTAAAGCAAAATGAAAAGACATTTGACATAACACTTTGGTAAAAAAAGGACACTGACTGAAGATACGGATCCAGCCTTGAAAATATGCAACTCCCGGTCCATAGAACACACCGAGAGTTGGGGGCTAATGTTATATACTAAAATTGGCCTTGAGGAGTCCCCGAGGAAACGAAAACCAGTCCCTGCACCTTAGCAGATCACTCGACCAACAGGAGCACGTCAGCGAGCTCCTCCTTAGCAAGCTGCACCTCACCAAAGTTCTAGCAAGACACTTATAAAGAATGACCGACCTTCTCACAAGAGCTCGATGGGTCCTCTGTAAGCGGTACCAAGCATGCCTCCTCGGTGCCTCGCAAGGATTGCGAAGACTAAACTCCAGCATCAAGTCTCTAAACCTCTGAATGGCTGAAATAATGTTAAGCAACGGTCATAGGCCTACAGCCAGCCAAAAGGAACCACCTTCAGAACCTATATGCGGCAAGCAGCCAGATTATAGTCTTGTCACTGTCTTTTCTCATTTATTTGATGTCATACAATTATAGCTTGTAATTAATGCATGTAATCACTCCTTCTTCTATAAATAGGATTACATTGTTAGCAAGAAAAAAAAAAGAGGAAGGGAGAGACAACCTTGTAAGTAGAAACTCTGCAAAGTGTCCAATATTAATAAAATCTCCGCCGTGGACGTAGGGTCCAGTACCGCCCAGATTTAGTCAAACCACGTTAAAAGAGTGTTTATTTATTTCATCTTTTTCCTTCCAGTTACATCTTGACAACACTTCAGGAGCGGCATTGATTCCCAAAACTCACATCTGGTTGACTGAAGTTCTAGTCCTCCGTACGAACTGAATTTCACTGTCAACAAGAATCAAACACATAAATATTGATTGGCTTCTAGTCAACACACTTATTGAGTGATGGTAACTAGAGACACATGCATTCCAGACATTATAAGGAGAAATGACAATCACATTACAAGATGTAGAAGTCTAATTTGAACTCCTTATAGATGGTGAAGTGGTGATTGGTGCAACTTGATTACCATGGTATGAAGTGTGTAAGATATTGTTAGGTGATGTTCTACCAAATGAACATCATTTGATCTATAGCCAAAGGCTTAGCTTAACATGGTTACAAAATTGCTTTGATGCTTTCCTAGATAATGCCAGTGAGGAAAATCTACAACAATACATGCATGCTTACATATTGAGACTGCTAGGTGCCATTTTATGTAATGACAAGTTGACCCACTATGTGCATATGATGTTTTTGCCTTTGTTAGCCAATTTACAAGATGTATGATGTCCTGTCATAGACTTATAGAGAGTTGTGTAAGGCATCCAAGGTAAAGTGGAATGACATTTCTAGATGCATGTTTCTAGTCTAGATATGGGCTTGGGATAAATTCCCAAGCATTGTACCAATTAGGAAAGGTTGGTTGGATCTTGACTAACAAGAATTGATGCCTTTAGCTTTTGGATGGCATGATGCTCAGGACATAATAGTAACTCCAAGCCACATATTAAGTGCATTTAGGGTTGCATTTGATCATTTATAGCCAACTCAAGTACAACTAATTAACCTTATTACATTATTATAATTTATTATGTAAAGTTTAATTTCTATTTGTGGCAATTATTACGATTGTGGTTTATGGTGATGGGTTGTATGGGAACCTTATAGGGGTGATATATTGGTGACCTTGCTAGAGTATTGTACAATGGGATAAGAGATTTGGTGTTCACAATTGTATGTTTTCACATTATTGAGTGGCACAGTGCGGACAAAGTCATGAGGCAATTTGGTTTTTAACAATCTATACCCCACAGCTTAGATGTAGATGACAATTTGCATAAGTACACATTACAAGATAAGAATCTTAGGACTGGGTCATTAGATATGAACGGTGGATTCAACTTTGGAATAACCAGCAACAACAAATCTTGTGTGGAGTGCCAGCGTCAAAACCACAGTATTACAACAATAGGTACATGAGATGGTAAAGAATGATGATAAGATATTGGATTACTCTAGGGGGTGAAATGGAGAATTCAATGGTATGGTTTAGTATGTTTAAACTAATTATGTAGATTGAATTGAGAAATAATAGTTAATACTTTTCTTGTTCTATTTGTACAACTGGTTAACCTGGGAATGGAATTAAAGCATACGACCTTCGTTGATGCTAAAAGTAGATCATGGCCTTAGGTTAGACAAATTGGCATTGACCTATTGGATGTTGCAAATGAGCATTATATATTTGAAGCTCATCATACTAATATCCTGCCTCTATTGTCTGATGTTCAAATGCCAATAGTTCATATCGATCCAGTTAGAGCAAGTAGATGTACCTATAGAAGATACTAGTAAAATGAGGTGTGTGCAGATGATACGAAACCTTCAAACATTGTAACTGCTTAGGCACATGATGAGGTAGGCATGTCATACACACCATATGCTCTTTATTCATTATGACATACATATGGAGGAGAATATGCATTTGGTGCAACATCATATGGTAAAACAGGCCCGTCATACAAAACATAACCTCCCAATTCATCACCATATACATATGGTGAAGAGCATGTATATGGTGTTATGTCATTTGCCTAGGCCAATAAGATCCTTTCATGAATGAACTTTTCCAGGGGTTTCTATAGACACCATTATTTTCACTGTAGCTCATACATGTTTTTGGGCTGGTCAAGTTTCTCCCTTTCATCATATAATGTTGAATTTGGTCTGCAACCTACAACTCAATCTTCAGTATACACTTATGCAACAATGACCAAGCCTCTGCCAGACCCTCCACAACCAACTTGAATGTAGCCCAGGCGTCAAGCTAATAGTGTAGGAGTTCACTATGGCATGGGTGGATGTGTGATCAGACATATGGGGCTACACCAGCATCCACCCCCATGTTAACAACAAAAGCATGAATACAACTCTGATTCAAACTAGTATGAATGTTGTTGTTTGTTATTGTACTATAAATGTTATTGATTCAAACTATTGTATCCATTTGTGTCATAAATGTTGTTGTTTGCTATTGTGTTATTCCATACATTTATGTTGTGACCTATTATGACTACATTGACTGATTAGATATGTCTTTAATAAGTAGCTTTAATATAAATTCATGCATAATAACTAGTAGATAACATACATATGAGTTTAGACTTAAATTACATCAATTGTAATAAAGTGTTCCAATGACACATTGCATTACAATAGCACAGACATTTGAATGTATACTTAAATTAAAAGATCACATTTTTACAAACATTATTATAACTATTGTAATATATGTGTGAAAAGATATGTAAAATACAACCAATGAAATTAGACATTAAAATACTTATAATAGAAGAAATTACATTGCAACAAACCATTATTTAAATAAAGAATTGTTACATTTCATGAAAATAATTACAATAGTTTTTTATTGTTACAATGGTTATAACTACCCAATTAGATCACACATGAAAATAATTACAATAGAAGGAATTACATTGCAACCACTCTTTAAGTAAGGAATTGTTACATTTCATGCCTAATGCATAAAGCTCTATCTAGCTATAGGAACATGATTGGGACAACCTTACAATTATGGCTAGCTCAATGACACAAAGTACACCTTTGTTTTTCTCCCTTTTCTTTGTCACATTGTTTTCCTAAGTCCATCTCACTTTGAATATAGGTAGACCTCGGTTGGCCCTTGTTTCTTATTCTAGAATAATCTGCAACAATGTGAGGTTAATAACTTATGGCTAGTAATCTTAGTGGTGTGCCAGCCACCATGCACTTCAATAAGCACTAACAAGAGATTCCATATGATAAACTTGGCATATGTACTGGTGGAAGTCCATGCAAATAATGTGACAAATTGTAAGAGCATGTGAGCATGAAAAGTGTAGGTGCTGAAATTTTCTACAGTTGCACATCCTTTTGGTGAGGTTAACAATATGTGTTACCTCTTTTGTTGGTGCATGCATTGAATTTCCTCTCCACTTGAAATATTCCATTAAGCCTGTCATAAGTATGCACTCAGAAAGCACTAACCTTTTCGATGTTTTTTTGTAGAGCAATAGTAAAGTCATTTAAATATCTATTTCCAGCTGTAACCCTTTCATTGGCTTCTTGACCTCAAGACATAAAGTAAGCCGTAAACTGATAGAAGGTACTTCACACCAACACAATGATGGGCAAATTTTGTGCTCCTTTGAGAGCACCATTTACCACTTCTACTAGAATAGTTGTCATGTGTCTAAAGTGCCACTTGTCTTCAAATGCTTAAGCACACTTTTCTCTCAAAAGTGCCTCTACCTAATGTCTTGCCTTAGTGTTTAGAGACCATAACTTAATTAGTCTGAGATCGTACTTCCTTGGCTACTCCTCGTACCCTATAATAATGATTATAACAATTAAAACAATGCATGTGAACTTAATGTAAGCATATACAGTAATAAGAAATGGTTACCCATGTTTGTAGTGTGTCTGTTAAGGGTTGCATTCTTGAAGTGCCTATCGAAGTTGCTGGCCATATGATGAAGACAAAACTGATGGTGACCATGAGGCAGCTATCATCCAAGAGAGTTATCCTCAACTAATGCAATAATCCCATCATTATAATCGGATATTAGGCATAGTCTATTAGCATTGGTGACATCCATTTGAATCATTCCTAAGATCCATGACCAACTAAATTTATTCTCTACTTTAATAATTGCAAAGGCAATTAGCAATACTTTGTGATTCCCATCTTATATGGTTGCAATCAATAGGCTGTGCTTGAACTTCCCATGCAAGAAGATTCTATCAATTTGTAGCACCGACTTATAAAAGATAAGGGCATCAATGCAAGATTTAAATGCCTAGAACAACCTCTCAAACTTCACATTATTAGGGTTAGGATATTGTCCTCAATATAAATCTCTAGTTTGCAATTACAAAATGGTCTTAGGTTCGCTTGTTTCATTATTACTAACCACCTCAGCAACTAGTAGTATGAGTCATCCCAATCACCATATATTTGGCTAATAGCCCTTTGTTTTCCTAGCCAAGCTTTCTTGTAGGAAACTTTGTAAGAGAACTATGATTTTATCATCTGTATTATCTCTACCACAAGAAGGTTTGGTGTGGTTATTACTTGCTCCGTATAGCATAAAGTAATAAAATCAGAGTCTAATTGCTTGTCATCTTGTGACATGCTTGTAGAGACTCACGCATGGGGGCCTTTATATCTTTTGACAACCCAACGATCTTTCTTCAAATTAAAGATTGCCCTAAGTTGCCAACTGCATTTTATACTATATTTTATCCATTGCACATCTACATATGTTGATTGTGACTCTTGGGTTTTGTAATTTTAGTGCGTACTAATTGAATATTGTTTCAAGGCTAGCAAGACGTCTTTTTTGCTCTCAAATTCCAAACTAACATAAAACTCCTACCAATCAGTCTAAATGGGATTTTCAACTAGTTAATGATCAAGCCTATCAAGTGCTTCCCAATTGACATACGACATATATGATGACAGAGGTACATATAGTGGTAATGGTTTGGAAACTCCCTCTTCCTTAACTTTGAGGTCATCTGATAGCGGTTCATCATCATCCTCAACATCTTCATGCAGATGGTCTATGCTAGGTGGGTCTAGATAGTGCTTGTTGTCACCTTGCATTATTGTACCACCGCACCACGATATGATGGGCCCCCAAAATTGTGGATGGTATGGTAGTAATTTTGTTGAGAAAACATTTCCATGTATTGAGAATTCAAATCTATTGCCTTAGGAGCATTATTTCCAAGTTGAGATGCCATATTAATCTCTTCATTTTCTGTGTCATCCATTTCAACCTCAACATATAATTCTAGAAAACCAAGGTTGGGAAACTAATCATGACAATAAAACATGGTGCTCATATTGTCATCATCAAGCAATCTAAACCCTTGATAACGTATAATATTGTGGCATGATGTAGGAAACCTATACTTAATGGAAGAGATATGTCTCCTAACTCCTACTTTCAAATTTAACATAATTTTCCTCCTGATATCATTTAACATTGTACTCTTGTCTAACCAAAAGGCTCTTGGATCTGAACATTCAAATGTTAATCCTTCATGACCACTGTATATTTTTCCATTATAGTAAATAACTGTAATCATTGGTTTATACATTTTTAAATCTAGACAATCATAGTAAAGTTAAAATATATGGGTAATATGTCACAAATAGCTATATATTTTTTAAAAAAGAAATGTTATAGGAACTAGTACATGTTTTCCATTAGAATAGAGCACTAATATGTCACTTAAAAAATTAAATATACCATGCAAAGATTGAAAAACTTATAACGTATATATCTCCTCTTCTAATAAAAAATAAATAACACAAGTTTCATATGAATAAAAAAATCCATGATACATATTACATAAATAAAATTTTGACATGAATAAAAAAATTTAAATACTACAATTCTAAAAAAATAAATAAACCAAGCCTTGTAGGCTAGTTACTAAGTATACCTACAAAAATTAACTTTCTCATAAATATCAAAGGCTAACATAATAAATTTTAATGTAAAAGTTATTAATTAGTCAACTAATTAATTTTCTCATTTTTTTTCACCTAATATATATATTTCAAATCCTAATTTTATTCCACTAATGTAATAATTTCAAAACTATAGTCATTAAAACTTCAAATCTTCTATCACTACTAGTATGAGAAAAAATAAATAATACTACTACTATTACATCTAAGATGGATAATTAATTTCTTATACAAAAAAAATTTGCATAGAGCAATGTATAATAATTATTCAAATTAACATCTTATTAATCATGCAAAACAAAACTTAACTACAAAAAAATTGATTCAAATAATTCTTAACCAAAAGTAATGGAAAATAAGAATACAAAAACTTACCTTAAAGTTTTGTGAAAGGAAATAAATGTTAGTTGAAGAAAAGTTTGGTAGATGAAGTGTATAAAGAAGATGAAGAAAGTGGAAAAGTAAAGAAGAGTTGTTTAAAGAAGGGGAGTTTTGGTGAAGTTGAAGAAGAAGAATTGAAATGAAGTAAAAGATGAGAAGTAGATTTTGAATGTATGAGAAAAGGAAAAAAAGGTAAAAATTTTGGAAAAAAAATTTCATTGGTGCATAGTTGGCTGCTAGCAAAGCTGCCTAGGTATGAGCAGGCAACGTTACTGCCAGCAACGCTACCCTTGTAGTGTATGCTATTGACAACATTGCAAGGAGCAACATTTTTCCATCTTAACATTACCCATGAAATTTGTTTTATTCTAGCCCTAAAGTGGGAAATAGTTTCCCAAAATACATTACCTAAGGTAAAATGCCATTTTAAGAAGCAGATAAGTTAGGCTATATAACATAACATGGCCTATTGAACCTTTTTTTTTTGTTGGTACATTGACAGTGAGGAAATTCAAATGTAAGATCTCCCCCATACTACTTTAACTTGTCAATACTAAATCACATACAGTAACTCCACTAAACTCTTCTTTTTTACTTATTATCTATATGTTATTCAACAAAAGTATCGATATCATCTTGGGGGTACGAAGAAAATTTCTTCGCATTGGCTATAAATTTGATGGGTAATGCTTTAGAACATATATGGAGATTTTGTGAGTTTTTATGAAAGTCTAATATAAAAGTTGTAATTATTTTATATAAAATATTGTAATAAGTTGCAAGTGTTTATGGATTTTATTTATAATAAACAAGTATACAAAAAGTGCAACCTCATCATTCAAAACTACATAAATTTTTTTTCAAAATTTTCTCATTTTTATATAAAAATGACAACTTTCAATAAAAATTTGTAAAGAACATAAAAAAAATTTCACAAAAATTACAATAATATGAATCAATGCATATTTTCTCAAATATATACCAAAACATAACCCAAATTTGTTTTTTAATTTTTTTAATTATGAAGATCTTCAAATGTGGTGAAAAGAATTTTCTCCTGGATTATTATCAAAAATTAAATTATAGCATTTTAAAATATATGGTTGTCATTCTGCCAAAACACTGTTAAGCATGCTTCGCCATTTGACTAAGCCGCATCCACGTTGAGTTTATGTAACCTATAAAATGAACCATCTAATGGTCTTTGTCTCTAACCTTGTTTTCAACCATCCTTTCCATCAGTTGAATCCGTGTCATCTCTATTTCCATGTCATTTTCCACTAGCATAACCAAACGACCAAAATACCTTTTATCGATACTTCACTTTCTCATTCCTACTTACCATATTGGAAGCAACTACCAAGAAACAATTTCACCCTCTTGTAAGTATGTGAAACCTTCCATTATCCTACATAATAGCACTTAGGAAATCTGTGGGATTAGCAAATGGAATATGTCTAATCAGAATACCCACTACATGAAACCAAAGCTAAATTGTAAATTCACAATGTGCCATAATATGAAGTTCAATTTTGACTTCACCATGGCAGAGTGGACATTTGCTATTTGGAAGGGTGGCAAATAAGCTAATGTAGCCCTTCATCAGTGAAATTCCACATCCAAACCTTTACAAATAAACTTTCAGTTAATAATGAATCTTTAAAAGCTCAAAATGCCTTCTACAAATTTTCATTGGACCTATCCAACTGTTGCACATTCTAGACTTGATAGGTTGACTTCTGATGTGTTAAATTCTGCAAGTGCATGGTGTAATTGTAGCTAGTACCGGCAAGTATGAGTCGATTCCATAGAGAAGTTAATTCAAGCACTAGAATCTTTACAATTCAACTATCCAAATTGATTGAGAAAAGAACAAGTAATAAGAAATATAAAGAAATAAAGAAGATTAAAAAAGGAAATTTAAAGAAAGAAAATAAAGAAGTAATTAAAAGAAGATATCAAATGCAGAAAGGCC